>SMDT01001684.1:0-75424 GCA_005392925.1 Aquilaria sinensis
ATTCCTTTTCGCCTGACATGTAGGTTCACAGCTATAGCCAACCTTTGCTGAAAAGCTTTTCTTCTAAGTTCAGCCACTTCTCTATGTTCGTCAATCAGGTCGAGCTTAATTCTCAGCCCAAGGTCATTTTCCTCTTTGTCGAACATTTGTACCCTGACCGATGGCCGAACCACCTCGATAAGAATAATGGCCTCCGTGCCAAAAATGAGTGAGCAATGTGTCTCACCCGTGGCCCTTCGGGGCATTGTTCGATAGCTCCATATCACACTAGGAAGTTCTCCTGGCCATTTTCCCTTTGCTTCTCTCAATCTTTTTTTCAGACCATCCTTTATGGTTCTGTTAGATACCTCTGCCTGTCCGTTGCTCTATGGATGAGCTATCGGGGTAAAGTGCATTTTTATCCCGAGGTCGGTGATGAATTCTTGGAATCCCTTGTCAACAAATTGGGAACCATTGTCGGCCACTATCACCCTCGGTATTCTGAATCTGCATACAATGCTCTTCCAGACGATTTTTTGTATGTCCTTTGTCGAAATGGTTGCCAGGGGCTCTGCCTCGACCCATTTAGTGAAGTAGTCTACTGTGACTATGCAGAACTTCACTCCTCTAGGTGCAGTCGGGAGTGGCCCAATGAGGTCAATGCCCCATACTGCAAAGGGACAAGGGTAGTTAGCCGAGGTTATTGATTTCGAGGGTAACCTTTGGATGTTGGTGTGTATTTAGCAATTATGACATTTTTGGACAAACTGCCTCGCGTCTTTTCTTAGGGTGGGCTAGAAGTACCCCTGGCGGAGTATTACTCATGCCAAAGTGTCAGTTCCAATGTGGGAACCACAAGCCCCCTCATGGACTTCTTCGAGGACTGTCTCTATGTTCTCTTCGCTGACACACCTTTGTAACGGACTTGCGTACCCCTATCGGTACAACTCTTCTCCGATTAAGAAATATTGCCCGGAGCGTCTTCGTACTTTTGCTGCTTCGTGCAGATCTTCGGGAAGCTCCGAGGTTGTGAGATACTTTTTTATACTATGCTCGGGTGGCTCAGTATTTCAGTGGACTTTCTTGATTTGGCCAGACTATCTACTTTAGCATTGTCTCGGCGAGGCACGTTCGCGATGTGCACTGCGTTGAACTCCTGAATGAGCTTTGATACGAGCTCGTGATACTTCACCAAAGTTCTGTCCTTTGCGCTATAGTCCCCTGCCATCTATCAGACCACTAGCTGAGAATTGTTATGGGCCTTTAGGTTTCTCACGCCAATTCTTCTAGCAAGGCGTAACCTTGCTATGAGGGCCTCATATTCTGCCATATTGTTGGTGATGTTAAACCCGAACTTGATGGCTTTCATAACTTCCATGCCCTTGGGACCGCGAAGAATTACTCCAGCTCCCTCGTGTTCGGAGCCGGAGACCTCATCGACAAACAGAGTCCACTCCGGTTCATTATTCTCGAGGTCTGGTTGACTTTCTTCGGCTCATAGCTTTTATTGCCTTCCTCGGCTCATAGGTGATATCATACTCGCCGAGCTTTATGTACCACTTCGAAGGCCTTCCCGAGTGGTCTACTTTCTTCATGATATCTCAAAGAGGCAGGTTACTTCGGACAATAATGGGGTGGCCTTGGAAATACGGACGTTGCCTTCTGCTTGCAAGTATCAGAGCATAAATAGCCTTTTGTAGTAAGGGGTACTTGACTTTGGCACCATGCAGAGACTTACTCACATAATATACTGGCCATTGCTCCGCCCCCTCTTCCTTCACAAGGACCGAACTTAGCGCTTTTTCGGTGACGGTGAGGTATAGTATAAGGGGTTCCCCTTCCCGTGGCTGCCGGAGTGTCGACAGGCGAGTTAGGTAGACCTTAAGCTCTTCCCAGGTTTTTTGGCAGTCTTCGTTCCAAAGATGTACCTCACTCCCGAGGTCACCACCATTTTTCACTACTTTAGTAAGGACCTTGAAGAATGGTCGGCAGTGATCCCCATATCTAGAGATGAATCTGCTGAGGGACGTGATTCTCCCTATCAGTCTTTGCACATCATTTTCTTGGGTTTCGGGAGCCAAACAGCGCAGAGAAATTTAACTGAAACCCTCCAGGATCCAAGTGGAACTGGGTAAACCGGGTGTTGCGAAAATTTTCATACCTAATTTTCGGTTGAGATCTCTCACTCAACTGTAGAGTCGAATCACAAAACCTGAATAGTTGACGTGTTCAAGCTCTCTATGGTATCCACACGAGCCTCTTGGGATCACCACGCTTCCACCACGTCCTAGCAGATGTGTTTCTCTTGCGCTTGCAGTGCTAGCTTGCGTCCTCCAAAGAATTGTAAGAGAAGAGTGCGGCTGTCCTTTTGGGAGGCTAGGGCAAGGACACCTGCAAATTTGTCACTAAAAGTTGTATTTATAGTGAGACTCAACTTCCAAGCCTAATGGGTTTCAAAGCCCTAATCCAATTAGGCTTTAATTTCGGGCTTAATAATGGCTTAATTATTGGGCCGATTATTAATAAAAAATTATTGTGAAACCAAAACCCAAATTATTAGCCCATGCACTATAATGATCCAAATAGCTCTATGTGTGTGACTCAATAGGCTCTTACCATGTTGGCAATGATCATAAATCACATTTATGATCATAAGCAATGAGTGGTGTCTAGCAATACATCATTGCTACCCAAGTGACAAGATTGTCGATGATTCGACTAAACTTTTATAATCATCACCGATATATGCTATTCCTTTGTCCAAGATATCAAGACTAAGCACGAGACATGGAATGTGTTACTCTCGTATAGCCCAATCTTTGGTTTCTTGATTACCAGGCATACCAACTTAAACTGATGACATTTATATCGTATATCAACTCATTCGAGCATGGCCATGCATTTTCTAAGTCTTATTCTATCAAGGAGCCCGAAGATATCACTCCCTGATGCCCCAAGGCATCTTCGTTTGCTGTCATGTTGACAGGTGGAGAGACTTCCTGAGGAGGCGAGCGCCTGGAGCTCTGGTTTCCCAGCTGAGTGTGCTTGAAAAGCTCAAAGAAGAGGTTAGGAGGTCCCCGGTTTGCTTTTCCGGGGAGGACCCTCCGACGCCCAAGTCAGTTTTCTGAGTGAAGGTGGAGGAAGAACACTAAGGGATCAAGTGTCTTGCCTGTTTTGTGTTTTTCTTAGAGGGAGGAAAATGCCCCATCCTTTGCCCAGTCCCCTTTCCTAGTATTTATAGGAGTAGATGGTCCATTCAGATCATGACACGTGTTCGGTCGGATTTGATCTGTGCTTTTGGACCTAGGGGACAAGCAGCCGTTTGCAGCCTCCTTTAGCCCTGGACCCGGACAGGTTGTGTCAGGACTGGGGCGGCTGCGGCGTGTCAGTTCGCCGTTCTGATGTGACGTGTAGGGCTTGTGGGCGACATGTCAGAGGCTCCTTAAATGCTCATACCGTACTCCCGAGGTCCCCTGGGCGAGGTCGCCCTTCGGTGCGTGCACCCTCTTCGGATTCTATCCGTCCTTCGGTGCGAGCACCTCCTTCGGGATCTATCCCATAGTTCTGGGAGTTCCCTTGATGAACACCTTCTTCGGGACTCACACCCATAGTTCGAGGATTCCCTTGTTCAGGTGTTTCTTGTTCGGGGAAGATCCTCTTCGGGGCCTCTGCCTTCGGGGAGATTCTTCCTTGCTTCAGAGAGATGGCTCTCTTACCTGAAGACGGTCAGTTTGGCCCCTCGATGGAGACGGTGTTGTCCTCGGAATTCCTGACGAGCTAACCGAAGTCTCGAGCTCATAGTGTTTGACTTCGCACCTTCCGAGGTCAGTGAAAAGATCCTCTCTTGGGTGACGTCAGACTCCTCGGCCAATATTCTGGCAGGGAGTTACTACCGAGGAGGCAATAGCCTTTGGCTATCACAGGCCCCCCTCCGAAAAGCCGAAGTGAGAAACTTCGGTTCATCGGTTTTCGGGTCCTGTGGCTGTGATATCTGCGCCGAAGACGCCTTCTTCTGCTTGTAGCGATGGGCAGCATTTTTGCGTCCTCGAGGCGCGAGAAGATAGGCTGTCCCTGTGCCGAAGATACACCCTCTGCCCGAAGTCACAGGCTGTCTCTTGGTATCCTCGTGTCGAGGGAAGATAGGATAACCTTGTACCGAAGATAGACCTTCTGCCCGAAGTCACAGGCTGTCTTTTGGTGTCTTCGAGGTAACCTACTTTTTTGCCTTTATAGGTCTGCTCATGCGTCGCGTCCTGCGTCTAGCGGAGTCAGTCTAGGGCGGCGCCTCTAAACCAAACGATGTCAGAGGGCGTGCTCGACGTGATGGGCGACACGTGGCACGTTCGCTGCGCGATGACCGACACGCGGCACGTTTGCTGCGCGATGGCTGACACGTGGCGCACTATTACTGGGTGAGAATGCACTGAGTACGGCAGGCGCGACTTTTCAGGCTCACTTAGCAGTTATGGCGACGCTTCGCCTTCCGAGGGGTACTAATGACGACGGTTCACCTGGCCTTCTCGGCCTATATATACCAGCCCTGTCATAACCCTCTTTTTGCTTCTGCTTTTGCTTTCTTCTGCCTTCTAATTCTCTCCCGATTTTCCGCGGCGGTTCTCCTTTTTCAGGCGTTTTTCCGCCCACTTTTCACGACGGCTTCCAGAAATCCAGATTTCGGCAAGACCTTTGGTGGGTTTTAGTCCTTTTGCTTTTTTCAAAGCTTCTTCTTTGTTTTTCCCGAACTCGTTTTCGTTGTTTTTCCCGAACTCATTTTCGTTGTTTTTCCCGAACTCATTTTCATCATGCCTGTTCCCGAGAGTTGGCAACCTCTTCTTTCTCACCCTTGCTGCACTACTCCGGCAAAACTAGCGAAGTGGAAGAAAAAGTTTTTCTTACCCTCTTACTCTGTGACGAGGTTGCCCCGTCCTGACCAATTTCCTTTTTCCAACCGAAGTGATGAAATCACCGTTTTCCGAGCCCAACTGAAGGTCGGACTTCGGTATCCCCCCCCGGAGATGGTTAGCGCGTTCTGCGACTTCCATGGCATTTCCGTTAACCAGCTCCCACCGAACTCGTACTGTTATTTTAACGCCTTCCTCTGTATGTGCGGCATTTTCAAAATAAAACCTCACTTTGTAGTTTTTCTTCAGTACTACAAGCTCTTCGTGGTCCCGAAGGGTGGCTTCTACTTTATGCTACCTCGGGGATCCGGGAGCAAAAAGTATACGTTCACCTTCGCCACCAAAGACAGCTGGCGAGGGTGGCAACAAAAATTCTTTTTCCTGAAGAAGTCGGAGGCTTGGTCGCACGTCCCGACCAAGTGGGCTCAGGGGAGGCTCAAGATGGATGTCGTTGACCCGAAGATACTGCTAGACGCCGACGTAGCACCTATCTTTGAGGACTTCGACAGGCGCATTCGGGCCGTCTTTGACTGGGCTGCCGAGGTCTCTCCTCGTGCCCTTTACCCATTTCCGATCAACTGGAGGCTCATGACCGAAGAGGTCCTTCGGGAACTTAAGGTGGTAAAGGAGCATGTGACAGACCTCAACATGCCGAAACCGGCTTCTTCGGGGAAGGACTCCTGGCTCGTGAAACTCCTTCGGGGGAAAGAGACTTATGAGTCTTTTTACGAGAGTAAGTTACTTTCTCATTTTTTCCTTCATAACTTCATCTTGGACTTACACTGATCTTCCTTTTCTTTTTTCAGAGATGGGCGACGACGCGGCTGCCTTCTACAAGTTACACTGATCTTCCTTTTCTTTTTTCAGAGATGGGCGACGACGCGGCTGCCTTCTACAAGGCTCTTTTTACCGGGCAGGCCGAGAGGGGCAAATAGACAAAGAAGGCCGCCTCTTGGAGGCGGAAGCAGACTTTGGGCGGCCCTCCTTCCAAACGGGCAAAGAAAGCTGCTCCTTCCTCTCTTCCGCAAATTCCGGAGGAGGTAGGCGAGGAGCCCGAAGACCCTGCTGCCCCTTTGCCCGAGGTTCCTTCTGCCGACGTCCCTTCTTTCGACGTGCTACCTCAAAGCCCCACGCCTTTGCATTCTCTTCTGGAGGGCGATGGGGAGGAGACCCTTTCTGCCGAGGAGCGGCGTCAAATAAAAGGCAAGGGGATCTCTACTGAGGCGACGTCGATTCTTGACGACGACGTTACCGAGGTGCCAGCAGGTTTGCACTTTTGTCGAACCAACCTTTTGTTTTTTGCAAATCCTTAAGACTTTTCTGGCCTTAACTAATTTTTCTGCCTTCTTGTGCAGCGGAGGTGGCCGCTCCTGACTAGGTTGCCGAACACGCCCGCAAGAGGGCCCTTCGTGATGCCAAAGTCCCAGCAAGGAAAGTTCCGAAGGAGCCCTTCTGGACATTCACGGAGGACATGGATATGTACTCCGAGGACTGTCCTGAGATGGCCAGGCAGATGTGCAAAGGGGTGCTTACCGAGGCCTCTTACAAGGCCCTTGCGGCGGCTTACCCAGGTGACAACTCTTTGGCCGCCAAACTCACTGAACATGCCGCCCAGGTACGCTCCGCTATTTTCTCAGTGCCAATTTCACCTTTGCTTTTTATTTAGCATCATTTTCCCTTTGTTTGATTTTTTGCAGTTGATGGGGTATGCTGGGTTTCTCCGAGTTCGGGTGGCGAGGCAACAGCATACAGGGCCTCGATCTTGGATCTTTATGACAAGACAAAGGCCCAATGTTCGGCACTAGCTGCCGAGAATGCTCAGCTGACGCAGGCTGCTCAGAAGGAAGTTGCTGAGCTTCGGGAGGGGTTCCTGAAGGAAAAGGAGGAACTTTTGAAAGACTCCTCCCAGAAGCTTTCCGACATCGGCTCCCAGGTGGCGGAGCTAACTTCGGCTATAGAGGCGACTCAAAAGGAGAAGTCAGAGTCTGATGCTCTCCTCGCGAAGACGCTCGAAGAAAAGACCCAACTTCAAGCCGAGGTCGAATCTCTGAAGAAGTCTTCAAAAGAGAAGAAGAAGACGAAGGCATTGAAGAAGAAGCTCACAGATCTGGAGAAGGACTACGCGGATTTGGCGGTCAAGAAGCGGGAGTCCGATGATATGACGAAGTTGGGCTTTCAAGACGGCTTCTGTCTTGCTCGGCACCAAATTCTGCAGAAGTTCCCAGATTTCGACCTCTCCTTCCTCGGAGGCATGAACATCCCGAAGGAGCCTCGGTGGACTTGGTCCAAGATCGAGCACTTGAAACTGCCTCCTTCTTTCTTGGCGCCGAAGGCTGCTGACAAAAGCACAGAGGCTGGCAGTTCTCAAGACGCCGAGGTTCCTTAGTTTGTAATAGGGCCTTTTGTCTTCATTTTCTTCTTCTTTTTTGTAGTCTTTCAGCAACTTTCTTCTCTGTAAGCACTCTTTGGCTCAATAGATAAAAATTTGGCTAAGTATTTTTTACCAGATCCCTTTGTTTTCCCTTTGTCCTGAACATCTTCGCTCAAGGGACTTCGGAAGACCATACTTTTGCTTTCTTTTGTCCCGAACATATTCGCTCAAGGGACTTCGGAAGACTATACTTTTGCTTTCCTTTATCCCGAACGTATTCGCTCAAGGGACTTCGGAAGACCATACTTTTGCTTTCCTTTGTCCCGAACGTATTCGCTCAAGGGACTTCGGAAAACCATACTTTTGCTTTCCTCGGCGATTGCTTTCGTGAGACTCTTGTTTTGCACTTCTTCAGAATCTTTTTACTTAGACAAATTTGTCCAACTTGTGCAATACAACTTTCCCACCAAACTTTTTAGGCATAGAATTTTTTCAAGGCCTCTGAGTGCCAAGTGTTTTTTAATTCTATGCCTTCGGCATCGCCGAGCTTATAAACTCCTTTTCGTACTTCAGCAAGTACCAGGTACGGTCCTTCCCAATTTGCGCGAAGTACCCCGTGGGATGGCTTTCGGGGTGCAAATTCAGCCTTTCGGAGAACGAGATCTCCCTTCTTTATTCCTTTTGGCCTGGCGCGTAGATTTATGGCTGCTGCCACTCTTTGCTGGAAAGCTTTTCTTCTCAGCCCGGCTACTTCTCTGTGTTCACCGACGAGGTCGAGCTTGGTTCTCAGGCCGAGGTCATTTCCTTTTTCATCGAACACTTGGACTCGTATTGACGGTTGTACTATCTCGACGGGGATGATGGCCTCTGTACCGAAGACAAGTGAAAAGGGTGTTTCCCCTGTGGCTCTTCGGGGTGTCGTTCGGTAGCTCCATAACACGCTTTGGAGTTCTCCTGGCCATTTCCCTTTTGCTTCTCCCAGTCTCTTTTTCAGACCATCTTTTATGGTCCTGTTAGATACTTCCACCTGCCCATTACTTTGGGGGTGAGCTACTGGGGCGAAGTGCATTTTTGTCCCGAGGTCGCTAATGAACTCTTGGAATCCTTTGTCTATGAACTGGGATCCATTGTCCGCTACGAGTACCCTCGGTATGCCAAATCTGCATACGATGTTTTTCCATACGAACTTCTGCACTTCTTTTGCCGAGATAGTTGTCAGAGGTTCTGCCTCGACCCACTTAGAGAAATAGTCTACTGCTACTACGCAGAACTTTACGCCTCCAGGCGCCGTTGGGAGTGGCCCAATGAGATCTATGCCCCAAACTGCGAAGGGCCAAGGATAGTCTGCCGAAGTCACGAACTCTGAGGGTGTTCTTTGGATGTTCGCATGTCTCTGGCAACTACCACATTTCCGGACGAACTTGCTTGGCGTCCTTTCTCAGGGTAGGCCAGAAGTATCCTTGGCGAAGTATCACTGCTGCCAGGGCGTCGGTTCCGATGTGCGAACCACAGGCACCTTCGTGAACTTCTTCGAGGATCATTTCAGTATCCTCTTCACTAACACACCTCTGTAGTGGATTTGCATATCCTTGCCGATATAGTTCTTCTCCAATTAAGAAGAAACGTCCGGAGCGCCTTCGCACTTTTGCGGCTTCGCTGGGGTCTTCGGGGAGTGTGTTGGTTGCGAGATACGTTTTGATTGGTTCTTTCCATCCTTTCCCCGAGGTCTCTATGCTTAGCACCGCGATGCTGGGGTGGCTTAGCACTTCGGTGCAAGTTTTGGACTTCGCCAGACAGTCTGCCTCAGCATTTTCCCGTCGGGGTACGTTCTCGATTTTCACGACGTCGAACTCCCGAATAAGCTTTGTTACCAACTCATGGTATTTTGCCAAGGTCGGGTCTTTCGCGCCATAGTCCCCTGCCATTTTTCGGACCACCAGCTGGGAATCACTATGTGCTTTCAAGTTTCTCACGCCAATTTTTCTGGCCAGGCGTAATCCTGCTATGAGGGCCTCATACTCCGCCATATTGTTGGTGGCATTGAAACTGAACTTGATGGCCTTCATTACTTCTAGGCCTTCGGGGCCTCTGATAATCACTCCAGCTCCCTGGTGTTCGGATCCTGAGGCCCCGTCAACGTGTAAGGTCCATTCTGGCTCACCCTCTTTTGGATCTGAATGGCTCTCCTCAGTGGTGGGTATTTCGGCGATAAAATCTGCCAGTGCTTGAGCTTTTATGGCTTTCCGAGGCTCGTATGTGATCTCGTGTTCACCCAGCTCTATGCACCACTTGGAGAGCCTTCCCGAATGATCAACTCTCTTCATGACATCCCGTAGTGGCAGACTACTTCGGACAATGATGGGGTGAGCCTGAAAGTATGGCCGCAGCCTTCTACCTGCAAGCACTAAGGCATATATAGCTTTTTGAAGCAAAGGGTACCTGACTTCGGCGCCATGCAAGGACTTGCTGACATAGTAAACCGGCCACTGTTTCGGTCCTTCTTCTTTCACAAGAACCGAACTCACAGCTTTTTCCGTGACGGCGAGGTATAGTGCCAGGGGCTTTCCCTCCCGAGGTTGCCGCAGAGTCGGCAGTCTGGCCAAGTAGACTTTGAGTTCTTCCCAGGCTTTTTGGCAATCTTCAGCCCAAGGATGGCCATCCCTTCCGAGGTCGCCTTCCATTTTTGCCGCTTTTGTGAGGACTTTGAAGAAGGGTCGACACCTATCTCCGTACCTGGAAATAAACCTGCTCAGAGAGGTTATTCTTCCGGTGAGTCTCTGCACGTCTTTGACTGTGGTAGGAGTTCGGAATTCAAGCAGAGCCTTAATCTTCTCAGGGTTAGCATCGATGCCTCTTTCGGATACCATGTACCCAAGGAACTTTCCCGAGGTCACCCCGAAGATGCACTTCTCTGGATTAAGGCGGATCCCGAAGGTTCTGAGCTTTTGGAAGGTTTCCTCTAAATCTGCAACGTGGTAGCCAGGCAGTTTGCTCTTGACTATCATATCATCAACATATACCTCCATGTTCCTCCCCATTTGGTCTTTGAAGACCTTGTTCATCAGCCTTTGGTAGGTGGCTCCTGCATTTTTGAGCCCGAAGGGCATTCTGATATAGCAATATGTTCCTCCCTCGGTGATGAAGGCAGTCTTCTCTTCGTCTCCGGGGTCCATCCTTATCTGATGGTAACCACTGAAGGCGTATAGGAAACTTAAGAGCCCGTATTCGGCAGTTGAGTCTACCAGTTGATCTATTGGTGGAAGAGGATATGAATCTTTCGGGCAAGCATCGTTCAAATTTCTGAAGTCGATGCACATCCGGAGCTTACTACTTCCTTCTTTTGTGGCAATTACCACGTTGCTTAGCCATTCGGGGTAGTTTACCTCCCGGATAACGTTGGCGTCTAGCAGACGCTGGACTTCGGTCTTGACGAAGTCACTTTTGTGAGCTGAGATGCTCCGTTTCTTTTGCCGGACAGGTTTTACTTCCGGACTTACTTTGAGGCTATGCTGGATTACGCGAGGGTTTACCCCTAGCATGTCCTTCGGCGAGTAGGCGAACAGGTCTTTATTTGTAAGCAGAAAAGATACAAGTTTTTCCTTGTCTCCTTCGGCCATACTTTTCCCTATTCAGGTGCTATGGCTTGGGACAAGCTCTACTTCTTCTGTTTCCGCTTTTGTTGGGTCTTCTGGCTCGCCTTTTTCCAGCTCTTTTGCTTCTACAGCATGTGCTAAGTTGCTTGCTGGAGCCTTTCGTGCTCTGACGAACACCTTTCTCACTTCGCCTTGATCAATGAAGATCTTTGCGTCTCCTTCTTTGGTGGCGAAAGTGACGGTCAAGTACTTTACATCAGGGCGAATGTGCAAATTTCCCTGTGTCTGTCTGCCGAGGATGGCGTTGTATGACGAAGGAACGTCCATGACTATGAATCTTGCCATGGTAGAAGCGAACAACTCAGCAGTTCCTTTCTCCGAAGTTCCTTTCATCATCAAGGGGAGGTCGATCCACCCGAGGACAGGTAGCTCAGATGGTCCTACGCCGAACGTGGGTGAAGTAACAGCCTTGAGGTCACTCCTGGATACGCCCAAATTTGGCAGCAAATGTGAGAACAAAACGTCGGCGTTTGACCCATCGTCCAGCAGTACCCTCTTGACGTCCCAGTTTCCTATCCTCGCCATTATCAGCAATGGATCGTCATGGGGAAATACGATGGTGGAGCCATCCTGGCGGGCCAACTTTTTTGTTGGGCTCTGATATTCCATCACCGCTATCTCTCTGGCCCTTCTTTTCCTTTCCGAGGATGGAAGCCCGGTTGTGATCGTCTGTATTACTCCTGCCGAAGGTGGAGGACGCCTTCTCGGACTTCGGTTCCTTCGCCTGTCTGAATCGTAATCCTCGTCATCAGGCTTTCCTTCTTCCTCTTTTTTCCCCTTCGGGGAAGGCATTCTCAAATAACGCCGAAGCTGGCCCTGCTTTATCAGTGATTCAATGTACTTTTTCAACTGAAAGCAGTCTTCGGTGTCATGACCGTGATCACGGTGGAACTGACAGAACTTCTTCATGTTCCTTCTGTTGTCAGCAGTCATGCCCCTCGGTCGTTGGATTTGAGCCCCCTGTTTTTCCAACGCCATGAGGACGTTAGCCCTCGTGGTGCTCAGAGGTGTAAAGTTTTGGGGCTTCCTTCCTCCTACTCGCATTCTCCGAGGTCGGCCTAACTGTTCCGTTGGACACCGGGCTTGCTGGCTGGACCCTTCGCCACGAGCGTGAATATGGTCAGCCTTCGGTCCGGTCATTCTCAGCTCTTCGGCTGTCATATGTTGTTCAGCCCTTCGGTAGAATTCTCCCAGCGTGTCCGGGGGATCTTTGGAGAATTCATAAAACAAGTGCGAATCCCTCCGGAGGCCCCTCGTCATGGCGAGGATGCGGATTTCGGGACGAAAGTCCGGAACACTGAGGGCCTCTCTGTTGAACCTCTCGACATAGTCACGGATGGTCTCCCCGTTTCTTTGTGCTATGTCAAACATCTGGACGGGCATCTTCGCCGTCGGCTTGCTCCCAATGAACTGTTGGGTGAACGCTGTGGACAGCTCCTGGAACCCCCTGATGTTTCCGGGAGGCAGGGAATTGTACCAGGCAGTTGCTGGTCCTGCGAGGGTGACTTCAAAGCACTTGCAGAGTGTAGCATCATCAGCCCCGTGTAGCACCATGCTGCGTTTGTACTTTGTTAGGTGGGCCTGGGGATCAGTCCGACCCTCATAGGTCTCTAGCCGAGGTAGCCTGAAGTCACTTGGCATGGCCGCCTCGACCACTGTTCGGGCGAAAGGAGTTTCATCTCCAGAGACGGTTTCAGTTAGCCTGGCCCAAACAGGCTTGCGTGCCACCTGCTGTTCCACTCTCTCCAGTCTTGCCAAGACTTTCTCCAGGAGGAGCGTGGCACTGGGCTCCTCTTCCTGGTGCTTGGAGGTTCTTGGGTAAAAGGACTGTTGCCGTCTCTTCGGGGAGCGACTTCGGTACCGAGGTGAGGGGGACCTTGCCTCTGGTGATAAACTTCTTCTGGACGGGACTTCGGGTCGTTCAGACCTCGCTCTTTCCGCCAGCCGTGCTCCGAGGGGCAAGTTATCTGTCGAGGACTCTTCTCGTGGCTCCCCACTTCCCGAGCTATGATGGGTTGCCCTTGGGCTTTTCTCCCGAGGTCGTGCTGGCGAAGTGGGTTTTTGCGCCTGGGCTGGTTGCGGCCATCTTCGGTCTATTTGTTGTGTCATTTCAGCCACAACAGACCTCTGAAAGTCTCTTAAAAAACCCATGGTGATGACAAGAGGGCGTTCCTCTTCAGGCAAGGAAGTCTCTGGGGGACTTTGTTCGGTAGCTGGTTGGGTCTCAGGCGCGGACGGGGACTTCGGGAGTCCTTTGTCCTTCGAACGCCGAGTTTCGACAACAGCTACCTGGGAGTGGTTTCCCACAGACGGCGCCAAATGATGCCCCAAGGCATCTTCGTTTGCTGTCATGTTGACAGGTGAAGAGACTTCCTGAGGAGGCGAGCGCCTGGAGCTCTGGTTTCCCAGCTGAGTGTGCCTGAAAAGCTCAAAGAAGAGGTTAGGAGGTCCCCGGTTTGCTTTTCCGGGGAGGACCCTCCGACGCCCAAGTCAGTTTTCTGAGTGAAGGTGGAGGAAGAACACAAAGGGATCAAGTGTCTTGCCTGTTTTGTGTTTTCTCAGAGGGAGGAAAATGCCCCATCCCTTGCCTAGTCCCTTTTCCTAGTATTTATAGGAGTAGATGGTCCGTTCAGATCATGACACGTGTTCGGTCGGATTTGATCTGTGCTTTTGGACCTAGGGGACAGGCAGCCGTTTGCAGCCTCTTTTAGCCCTGGACTCGGACAGGTTGTGTCAGGACTGGGGCGGCTGCGGCGCATCAGTTCGCCGTTCTGATGTGACGTGTAGGGCTTGTGGGTGACATGTCAGAGGCTCCTTAAATGCTCATACCGTACTCCCGAGGTCCCCTGGGCGAGGTTGCCCTTCGGTGCGTGCACCCTCTTCGGATTCTATCCGTCCTTCGGTGCGAGCACCTCCTTCGGGATCTATCCCATAGTTCTGGGAGTTCCCTTGATGGACACCTTCTTCGGGACTCACACCCATAGTTCGGGGATTCCCTTGTTCAGGTGCTTCTTGTTCGGGGAAGACCTCTTCGGGGCAGTCAGTTTGGCCCCTCGATGGAGACGGTGTTGTCCTCGGAATTCCTGACGAGCTAACCAAAGTCTCGAGCTCATAGTGTTTGACTTCGCACCTTCCGAGGTCAGTGAAAAGACCCTCTCTTGGGTGACGTCAGACTCCTCGGCCAATATTCTGGCAGGGAGTTACTACCGATGAGGCAATAGCCTTTGGCTATCACTCCCGTTACATAGGAGGGAGAAATCTCGTCTTGATCATACAAATCCTTCCACATGATATGTGACATACCCAATGACCTCATTCAAGTTCACTCAGTTACGAGCAACAAAGGAAAGTATCAAAGTATGTGACTCACATGTAGGGAACCTTGATGATCTTAGGTCAAAGGACTACATATACCATGATCACTATGAGAATCACTTATGACACTCATATAACAATCCATGTAGTGTTCTCATGATGGGTCGGTCCAGTACACAAGTTCTCCAACTTGTACCCATATATAGACTACATATCTCATATTAGTTTCCACATATGCTGGTCGTTATGTATTGTTGCAACCCGCTCCACAATAATACTAGATTACGGACGTTTGAGAATATCATTATTCTAGGGTTAAAATTATGTTTATTGCATTACGCAGAAATAAAACAACAAATATAATTGCTGGATTAATGTCTTAATAAAATATCATGACTCAATATGTACAAATACAATCATCTCATGATTGGCTTTTGGGCATAACACTAACACCTTTGTCGTTGTAGGAGTTCGGAATCTTAGTAGGGCCTTGACCTTTTCTAGATTGGCGTCAATGCCTCTTTTTGACACCATAAATCCAAGGAACTTACCCGCGTTCACCCCGAACACGCATTTTTCGGGGTTGAGACGGATTCCAAAGATCCTCAGCTGGTGGAATGTTTCTTCCATGTCCGTGATATGACTACTAGGCAGTTTGCTCTTAACTATAATATCATCAACCTAGACTTCCATGTTCTTCCCTATTTGGGAGTTGAAGACCCTGTTCATTAACCTCTGGTAGGTGGCTCCTACATTCTTAAGCCCGAAAGGCATTTTGATGTAGCAGTATGTACCAACTTCGATAATGAAGACGGTTTTTTCCTCGTCTTCAGGGTCAATCCTGATTTCGTGATACCCACTGAAGGCGTCAAGAAAACTTAAAAGCCCATTCTTGGAGGTTGAGTCCACCAATTGGTCTATTAGCGGTAGTGGATATGAATCTTTAGGGCAAGCATCATTTACATTTCGGAAGTCCATGCACATTCGGAGTTTGTCACTTCCTTCCTTTGTGGCGATAACTACGTTACTAGGCGATTCGGGGTATTTGACTTCCCTGATTACACCTGCTTCTATTAGGTGTTGGACTTCTATTACACCTGCTTCTATTAGGTGTTGGACTTCGGTTTTAACGAAGCTGTTCTAATGCGCCAAGAGGCTTTGCTTTTTTTATCGAATAGGCTTTGCCTTTGGGCACACCTTAAGGCTATGTTGGATTATGCAAGGGTCTACCTCGGGCATGTCCTTCAGTGAGTAGGCAAACAGATCTTTGTTCATTAACAGAAAAGATACAAGTTTTTCCTTATCTCCTTCGGCCAATTTTTTCCCTATTCAGGTATTTCAGCCTGGGAAAAGTTCTATATCTTCTGTTTCTATTTGCTCGGGGTCTTCTATTTCTTTTCTCTTTGCCTCTCCTGCGAGTACGGCCTTTGCTTCCGCAGTCCGTGTGTAGCTCTTTGTTGGGGCCTTTCTTGCTTTGACAAACGCCTTTCTCACTTCCCTTTGGTCGATGAAGATCTCAGCATCTCCATCCTTTGTGGCGAAGGTGACAGTCCCGTATTTCACATCTAGGCGAATATGGAGGTTTCCTTGCGTCTGTCTTCCAAGGATGGCATTATATGACGAAGGGACATCTATGACGATGAACCTTGTCATTGTGGAAGCAAAAAGCTCATCCTTGTTTTGTGAAGTCCCTCTTAACATCAGAAGAAGGTCAATCCATCCGAGGACAGGAAGTTCGGACGAACCCACTCCAAAAGTAGGAAAGTTGACAGGTTTGAGATCGCCCTTTGGGATACCCAAACTCGACAACAAATGAGAGAACAAGACGTCAGCATTAGAACCATCGTCAAGGAGCTCTTTTGACGTCCCAACTCCTTATCCTTGCCATGACCAGAAGTGGGTCGTCATGAGGGAATACTATGGTAGACCCATCTTTCCGAATAAGCTTTTTTGATGGGTTACCGTATTCCATCACTGAGATCTCCTTAGCTTTTCTTTCCCTTTCTGCCGAGGGTAGTCCTGTGGTGATCGTTTGTATTATTCCAGCCGGAGGTGGCAGATGTCTTCTGGGACTTCGGTTTCGGCGTCTATCAGAGCCATATTCCTCGTCATCTCCTTTCCTTTCCTCTTCCGTCCTCCCCTTTGGGGAAGGCATTCGTAGGTAACGTCGAAGTTGGCCCTGCTTTATCAGAAACTCTATGTACTTCCTCAACTGGAAGCAATCCTTGGTGTCATGCTCATGATCCCAATGAAATTGGCAAAACTTCTTCATATTTTTCTTGTTTTCGGAAGTCATTGCTTTCGGACGCTGGATCGGGTTTCCTTGCCTTTCCATGGCTAGTAATATGTTTGTTCGGGAGGTGTTTAAGGGAGTAAATGATATGGGTCTTTTCCCTTTCTACTTCCGAGCCTTCTTACCGCCCTCGGCTGGATACCGGGGCTGATGGTTTCCGCCTTCGGGATGATGATGATTAGGCTTCAATCCTCCCATTCTCAGTTCTTCGGCAGTCATATGCTGTTCAGCTCTTCGGTAGAACTCGCCCAGGATGTCCGGGGGGTCCTTCGAGAACTCGTAGAAGAGTTGTGAGTCTTGCCGAAGTCCCTATATCATGGCGAGGATACGTATTTCTGGGCAAAAGTCTGGCACGCTTAAGGCCACTCGGTTGAATCTTTCGACATAGTCGCGAATGGTTTCCCCATTCCTCTACACTATGTCAAACATCTGGACAAGCATCTTTGCTATCGGCCTACTGCCGATGAACTGCTGTGTGAATGTTGTGGACAGCTCTTGGAAACTCATTATTGTCCCGGGGCCGAGGGAGTTGTACCACGTAGTCGCAGGACCGGAAAGGGTAACCTCAAAGCATTTGCACAAGGTGGCATCATTGGCACCGTGTAGCACCATGTTGCGTCTGTACTTGGTTAGGTGGGCCTGAGGGTCACTTCGTCCATCATAGGTTTCTAAGCGAGGGACTCGAAAGTCGCTTAGCATTGGCGCCTCCACTACCGTCCGGACGAAGGGTGACTTTTCTCCGGTGAAGGTCTCAAATAACCTTGACCATACTGGTTTTCAGGCGATCTGACTCTCTATTTTTCCAGCCTTTCTAGGATCCTTTCCATGAGGATGGTGGCCTTGGGTTCTTCTCGCTGCCTGAAGGCCTTCAGCAACGAAGAATGATGCTGCCTTTTCGGGGAGTGACTCTGGCGGCGGGGAGATTGTGATCTTTCCTCCGGTGAAGGACTTCGCCGGCGGGAAGCCCTAGCCCCTTTTAGCCCTACTTCTGCAGTACGTAGGACTTTGGGAGGCACGTCCTTCGTTGAGGATTCATCACGAATGTCCTCACTGCCCGAAATTCGGTAAGCAGATTTCGGGCTTTTCTCCCGACGGGGTGTTAGTGAGGGCAATCTTCGGCCTGAAGGCTGTTGTGACCACCTTTGGTCCAGTTGTTGCGTCATTTTGGCCGCAATGGAGAGTCAAAAATTACGCAGAAAGCTCATCGTATCGGTCAGAGGACGTTCGTCCTCAGGCAGGGAAGTCCCTGCGGTAGGTTGTTTGGTTGCCAGTTGAACCTCTAGCGCGGACGGGGACTTCAAAAGTCCCTTGTCCTTAGAATGCCGAGTCTCAACGACAACCACCTGAGAGTAGGTTCCCACAGACAGTGCCATATGATGCCCATTGGCATCTTCACTGTGTGACATGGTGAGACTGGAAGAGACTTCCGGTGAGGAAGGAACGCCTGAAGAAGAGACTTCCTAGGAGAGATTGCGTGGAACACTCAAAGAATAAAGGTTAGGAGGTCCCCGGAGTATTTTTCCGGGGAGGAGCCTCCGACGCCCAAGTCAGTATTTTGTGAGACAGGAAGTAGTAAGAATATGAAATGTATTTTTTCATCCGAGGCCCCACATTACTGAGACCATTTCCCTAATATATATAGGAGGGTGTAATGGAGAAACCTGCCTGACGTGACCCGTTCAGATTATGACATGTGTTCGGTTGGATGTAATCCGTACCTTTGGGCGTGGGGGCCTCTAGCCAGCTACAGGCCGTTCTGGCCAAAGGTCAAGGCCGGTGTAGGTCTGCTTGACTGGATGTGTGCAGCGGCGGTGTGGCAGTGTGTTGTGTACAAGGGCGGCATGTCAGAGGCTCCTTAATTGTTTCTGCCGTACTCTCGAGATCCCTTCGGTAGAAAAGACCCATTCAGAATAAGAGGGCTTTTTTCCAAGGTCATTTCAGTAATTCGCGAGTCCCCTCAGCACGGATGCTCCCCTTTGGGGGTGTTCTCCCCTGCCAAAGGTGGTGAGTCTTTCTTCTTTGAAGCTGGTTAGGTCACCTTATCGAGGACGGCGGTGCGCCGTATTCCCGAGGTTGGTACTGTCGCACCCGAGGGTGAAGATGGATCACCGAGGTCGGATGTTCAAGGTGTTAAACCCTTTTTCTGAGGTTAGTGCTCGCATTCCTTGTGGGTGATGCTTGCTTTCTCCGAGGGTGGTGCTTTCCACGAGCTTATGGGTTTAAAGGGCGATAGCGCTTTAGCTATCACCTTCATTAGCAAACAATGGTACATGGTGATGCTAGGCAGCTGTGAAGGACTTACCTTGCGATTTGAAGCCTTCCATGATCAAAAGACATCTCCTTACAAGACATTCTAGTCGGCGACGACCATTTATCTTAATTTGGAGTTTCACGTCTCTCACCCATCATACCCTATATGTTTGGTTTTAAACTCATCAAGTTATTTGCTTTTTAACGAAATTTTTTGCAATTATAGTTTTTTTGTTGATTAGAGCATTTTAGTGAAAAAATTGGTTTTCTTGTACTGTGTAGTACACATTTTCGCCGCTGAATTTGAAAAAAGCAACTATATTTGAAAAAGGGTGGCATTATTTGAAAAAAGGCATTTGGATATGGAAAAAGGTGACAGTGGAAGGAAAAAGGCATCGAGGGAGGACCTTGATGATTATGATTCCGGAAAGGTGATATGTCCCCATCACATTTTATTCCCCTTTATTGCCTTTTCTTTTTCACTAGTCACCTTTAATATTAGCTTGTTGCCTTTTGTGTGGTTGTCACCTTTTATGTTCATTTGTTAGCTTTTGTTTATTGTTGTTGCCTTTTTTGTATGTTGTCGTTTTTCATGTTGTCTTTTTCACTTTCTGTATACTTTAACTCACTTTTTTTATCCATTGTCGCCTTTTACACATTATGGTCGTCACTTTTATGCCATTTGACATCTACAACTTTAGCTCAGCACATACAGTGGACATGGTAGTGTGAAATTGCTGTTGAATTGGTTTGATGAGTTTTTAAAGACAGTTAAAGATATGACCAAAGTTACAAGCATGTTCAATGTAATAAAAGCACTAAAGTCCAACTACTATGATAGACATGTAGTTTGTGCACTGATTCCTTTTTTGTGGGATATGGCTTACACATTTCACTTCCTAACTATAGGTGAGATAACCTTGACACCTACTAATTTTGCTACAATAACAAGCTTGCATTGCAGTGGCTTGAAGATGCCTATTGAGGTAGACATATGCGAAGATGCCTCCTACCTACTAGACCTAGTAGGTGATTATTGGGTGATATTCCATCAGAAGAGGAAGGTGAGTTTTAAGATAGTAATTGCCACTTGCAGATGGCACCGCACAAATACAATACAGAGAAAACAGCATTTGGTGTGTGTTTTCCTGGCAACCTTCTTTGGAACTACCATACTTTGTAACACAAGCAGTTATAGCTTTTACACATGTTGGATCTTAGCTATAGTGGACATATCCTAACTGTTTACGTATAACTGGGGATGCGCCACATTGGCCAATCTTCACTTGTACATGGATGGTCTCAGCAGAGGTGCTAAGAAGAATAGTGGCTTTTGGCAAGCTCGGTAGGTAAATATTTCATAGCTCGATTATGAAATTGAATGATGTACATGTGTTATACTGCTAATAATTATGAGCTTATGGACGAATTATTTCCTATAACAGACATGAGCGTGCAATTTAAAATGTGCTTATAGGTGAGGGTCTATCGCTTGATCTCACTATAAAATATGTAAGTTTACCGTGTCCTATTTGCTTGTACTCAATCATGTAATATCCTTGGGCTTACAATTTAAAAAATGCTTATAGGTGAGGAAAGACACCGTGGAGAAGTAGTTGCGGTTGGTGGCAGGTCTTAAGAAGGCTGTTACAAACAAAATGTGGAAAGATGCCAAAAGATTTTGGTTGAAATAGTGTGTAAGTGTAGGTTGTCGATAGTTTTTACTTTAACAAACATATTAATGATCTTATGGTTCCAAGTAACTTGTGGAGGTACAACACAATAGGCTAACTTGGTAAACAGGTAGCATCATCTTTGTAAAGAAATGGTGCAAGAGCAAGGTCCCGAGGGTGATTGAGATAAGTTAGACAAGGTCGATGATGACTCCGATTCAAGGGGAGATGAGCAGGATAACGAGGGCCAGCATGAAGATTTTGTTGCTGGAGAGGGTGAAGATTCTGACAGTGGAGAGGGTGGAACTGAAAATGATCAGGATGACGAGGGGGATGACTCAAACGCGTGGTTAGATGACCAACCTACAACTCTTGGAGGCTTTGAGGGTTGTACTAAGCACACAGAAGATATGGCAGCTACTAAGAGAGGAAGGAGAAGGTGAATACATAGTTTGGACCCATCTTTATAGCTAGTTTTATGGTCATGTTAAGTGTTGGTACTAGGATGCTTTTATTTTGTTAACCGACATGCATGCTAAGGTAGCTGCATGGTGGAAGCTAAATGGTATTGAATTTCTTGACCTTTATCTAGATTAAAGTAGGGGTGTTCACGGTACGGATTTGACTGGGTTTACCCTAAACCCAAACCGCACCGCATAGGTGACCAGGTTATATAATACAAAAACCAAACTACACCATTTACCACCCAAACCATATAGAATGTGGTTCGGAGCAGTTCAGTTTGATCGGTTTATCTTTTCTATGCTGTAAAATAATTTAAGCTACTTCACAATACTTATTTCAAAATTAATACGTTGTTATGAAAACTAAATACTTTTACAAAACATCAACAATTCCGTATTTTAGAACATCACAAGCACAAAATAGACTTATTGTTACAAAATACAAAAATAGTGTATGGAGTCCAAAGCTCATGCCACACAAGATACCCAAAGGTCATGCTTGATTAAAGTGCAAAATTACTTCAAAATTCTTTAGCTTCTTATACATAATGATCTCGACTTCATCCGGATGGAACCACTAAGTGTGAGTTGCAAAACATTCAAAATGAATTAAAATTATGAACAATAAATTTCTAAATATAAGAACATGCTTATATAGAAAAATATGTAGTGAAGGAGTGGTAATCAATCAACACCAACAACAAGTGATGTCTGAGTTACTCCAAAAAATTTTGTAAAGTTGTAGAATAATAAATTACAAATTAGGTTATTAAGGTTGCGGTTCAGTTTCGGTTTACAGGGTTTCAAAATTAAAACCTGAACCGCACCACATATATATAGGTTTTTAATTTTTAGAACTCAAACCTCACCATAACCCGCATAAATCCACATAGCCAATGAGTTGATTCGATTTAGTCTATACAGTTTCACGGGTTGAGTGGGTTGGATGAACGGCCCTAGATTAAAGTATGTTGAACATCTTATTTAGTTATGGGAGACTGAAAGAACATCTTATTTATTTTCCCATATGTATCGCTTTTGTTTCCCAATAATTGTCTTTTCATATCCACTAAACACTTTTTACCACCTAGTATCACATTTTGATAACCTAACCTTAACGCCTTTGTTAACCATTATCACCTTTTACACACTATTATCTTTTTTTTTCATCTACAGTTGCCTTTTCTAAAACATTATCACATTTTGTCAAGCTATTTTTTATCTTTGGCTTTTTCTTACTACTATCAATTTTTTATACCTCTTTCTTGCTTTTCTTGATCCTCTATCATCTTTTTGACCATACATTACCATTTTCCTATTTCCAAGTGCATTACAAGATCACAAACTTGCTACATTCTAGGCTTCAAAGAAATTCATAGTCTACAAGGTATTTTAGACGTCTTACATTAACCTGCACTAAAATAATGCCCCAATTTGCCCAAAAGGCTACTTTCAACATTATGATTATAAGAGGAAGATGCCTCGATGCGCTTGTAAAACCCAGAAGCCCCGTGTTGAAGCTCCACCCCATGAACTGAGATTTCAATAAACTCTGGAATGATATATCACTACCTTGCAAAGAGTGTGACATTCTCCATGTGTCTTCAGATAAGAATTTAGGCCAATTGGAGAAATTGAAAAGCTTGATTGGTTGCTACTAACATGGTTATCCAGGATGAAGCTAGAGGATGCATGCTTGTTATGATAACAAACATCTTCTTTCACATTTCCCTTTCCAGGACTTTCTTTTTCAACTTTGGATTGATTCATGCACATATGGGTTGTGTGATTATTTCAACCACATTTTCTGCACTTCACCTGTCGTTGACTTGTATTTGATTTATTCCTCCTACTATGACAACTAGATTATGAACAATATCTGCATCAAGAATTGTAGCCTCACCATCCATACCCTTCATTTCTTCTAACCTCTTACAACTTTCTGGCCCGGATAGTTAACCTACTCAATAATTTTATTTCTTTATTATACCCATCTACATCACAACTAGTTGCAAGGTAAAACATTTTATTACCCATGGTGGTCCATTGTGACCATCTTGCTATATATACCTGCTCTATATCAGAATAATAATCTATGACACCCATATTTTGCACCAATTTTTTGGCATCATTTGTCCACCTTTTCATGATCAACCTCCTCGGGGTCCTCCTTGCATTTTCTAATTTTAGGAAAGAGAACATGTGCCAACATGGAATTCCTGAAACATTGTCATAATATACAATTCTTTATTAGACCTATAAATAATTTTCAATCAAACACAACAAAAACTTAATTTATACAAACTTTACCCTTTTAAGTTGGCTCTTTGCAAAAACATTCCAATATTTCTCCGTCCAATAAATGGCAAAGCATCCGCGGTTGGATCATGCTACCATATCGAGCAACATGGTACATTTTTTCCTCACCATTCATATACTGTAAAATTGCAAAATAATATGCCTATTCTATTATCTCACCACACACTTTTTGGAACATTTAAGGGGTATACATTTCTGCAATGCGGATCTCAAGTGTCCTAAGATAGATAATGAATTGAGGACTTGTATACCTACTCATAAAATTATTGAACAACTCAATCTCACATAACATTCCCAATGCTTTATTAACCTGTTTTACAAATTCAAACAACTTAAGCTTACTTCCAAGGAACCTCTTTTGATATTTGATAAGAATGTATCCCTTCCAATCTTTGGTTACTTGTTTGCCCCAAAAAAAAAATATTGCTTTAAATAAGAAATTGTCCACTTTTTATGCCTCTCATATGTTTCTTGTGCCCACTTATTATCTTCCAATTTGAACAAGGTAATAGTACTTACCCATTGCTTTTCAAAATCATCCACATCGTCCACATTATTCATCATCCTTGCAAAATGATCTCCAAATCCCTTGACCTTTAGATTCCTTTACAATTACCTTGTAAGTGCAAAGAGCACAAGTGTTGTTTGACATCTAGAAACACTCTCCTGATTGCAAGTTTCATTGCCTTCTTGCTATCAGTAATAATTGCTCTAGGTGTCTTTCTCCTCATATAACCTAATAACCTTTTTAGCAGCCACACATAACCTATCTCAGATTGATAGGGTATAAGTGCGCATCTAAGAACAATGTTATTATAGTGATGCTTCACCCCAATAGACACAATATATGACATCCTGTATTTATTTATTTTGAATGTCGCATCAAATTTAATAACAACACCAAAGCATGCATTGTTTATGCACACTGACTATCAGCCCAAAAAATATACTTTAACCTATTTTCCTTGTCAATTGCATATCAACAATAAAACTCAGGGTTTCCACTTCCATGATAGGTTAGGTGTGCAGTTGCAATCTCTACATCACTATATAAAATCTTACTCCCTCCTGTCACTATCTACATAATTGTATAAATCTCTGGTAGTAAACCCCACATTTACATAACCTCCAACAACCTGCACCATGTAATCCATAATTTGACATTTCTTCAAACCAACCTTTCTTATTTGCTTGGTTTGCTCCTTATCAGTCACATTTACGCATCTATAAGATCTGCAATTATGAACTTTTTCTTCTTTGCCAAGGCCAGGGTCGTGCCTAGTATTGAACTATTTTACTATATATTTTCTCAATGCTCGGTTGTAATTAACCCAAAATGATGCTGTGCCACTGCATTTACTCACCTTCATATGTTCTCTTATTCTATCTGATGGTTCCAATTTTGGTTTATTATTGTAGGCCTTTAAGAGCCAAACAAGCGCAGCAAAAGATAACTAAAACCCTCCAGGATTCAAGTGAAACGGGATAAATCGGGTGTTCAAAAATTTTATACCTAATCAATTGAGATCTTTCACTCAACTATTGAGTCGAATCATAAACTTGAACAGTTGACATGTTTAAGCTCATTAAGGTATCCACGCGAGTATCTCGGGATCACAATGCCTCTACCACATATTAGCATATGCGTTCCTCTTGTGCCCGTAGTGCTAGCTCGTGTCCTCCAAGGAATTGTAAGAGAAAAGTATGGCTGGAACCTTTTAGAACTCTTCTAATTTCATCCTTAGGGAAGCTAAGGCAAAAGCTATGAAATTTTTACTAGATAATGTATATATAGTGAGACTCAACTCCCAAGCCTAATGTGTTTCAAAACCCTAATTCAATTAGGTTTAATTTCGGGCTTCATTAATGGCTCAACCTTTAGGCCAGTTATTAATCTAAAATTATTATGAAACCAAAACCCAAACAACTTGGCCCATGCGTTCAAATAATCCAATTGGCTCTATATGTGCGACCTAATATGCTCCTACCACGTTGGTAATGATCATAAATCACATTTATGATCATAAACAATTAGCGGTGTTTAGCAACACATCATTACTACCCAAGTAACAAGATAATCGGTGATTCAACTAAACCTCTATTATCATTATCCGTTGATGCCATTGTATTTTTGTCCAAGATATTAAGACCAAGCACAAGACATAGAATGTGTTACTCTCGTATAGCCCAATCTATGGTTTCTTGATTACCGAGTAAACTAACTTAAACTGATGACATTGATATCGTATATTAACTCATCTGGCCATGGCCATGCATTTTCTTAGTCTCACTCTATCAAGGGGCCCAAAGATATCACTCCCGTTAAATAGGAAGGACAAATCTTATCTTGATCATACAAACCCTCCGCATGATATGTGACATACTCAATGATCACCTTCATGTTCACTTAGTTACGAGCAACAAAATGAAGTATCAAAGTATGTGACTCACTTGTAAGGAACCTTGATAACCTTAGGTCAAAGGATTGCATATACCATGAACACTATGAGAATCACTTATGACACTCATATAACGATTCATATAGCGTTTTTATGGTGGATCAGTCTAGTACACAATTTCTACAACTTGTACCCATATATAGACTACATTATCTCATATTATTCTCCATATATGCTAGTATTTATGTATTATTGTAACCTACTCCACAATAATACTAGACCACAGATGTTTAAGAATACTATTATTCTAGGGTTATAATTATATTTGATTATGTCACTCAGAAAGAATACAACAAACATAATTACTGGATTAATGCCTCAATAAAATATCACGACTCAATGTGCAAAATACAATCATCTTATGTTTGGCTTTTGGGGACAACACTAACAATTATGCCCCTCCTTCCCATAAATCCACCTGCACCGATATACGATGCCCCCCATTATCAACTTTAATATTTTTCTTTCTGGTAGAAAACCATATCACATGCCCATATCTATTCTAGAATTGCTCTTCCATTTTAATAAACTCAAATTATATATCATGAAAATCTTCTATCTCCCATTGTGCAAATGATTTGTTTATCTTCATAACAATTGCATCCCATTCATTCCCTTTCATCATTTTATCTGCCTCCTCATGTGATTCCACATTCAAACCAATTTCATCATCATTCTGCACATTCTCACCATCATCATTCTCCACTTATTGTGAAGTGATCTTATGAGTTCCACTTATTCTTACTCCCATCTCACTTTGTATTCCTTTTATGTGCCATGTTGTATTTTCATGAGTTTCTTCCTCTCCATATGTCCACTCCCCAACAATTTCACTATTGTTGTATATTTCTAACACCTACACACATAGCACATGATATATTAACTATTAACACTTTTAAATAACAATAAACACTTTTAAATACTCAAAAAATGCTTTTATTTTCGCTCTTCTAAAGTTGAGCCCTAAGAATATAATCAACACTTTTCCTTCAACATCATCACCTTTTGTGAAATGTAAACATCTTTTTAAAAACAATAACAGTTTTCTTTTACCTTTAAATGTTTTTAACTATGTAGGTGATAACATTACAAACGCTTTTATGCTACCGTAATCGCCTTTATGGACATACAAACACCTTTATGGACATACAAATGCATCACTTTTCCTATCAATTAATTGCTTTTACTATGCCAAAATTACATGTTCATCTTGTTCATCACCTTTATAGGTAATCTAACACTAACTAATTATCGTCATTCTATTACTCATAAATGCTAACACTTCACGTAAGAGAAATGTGACTTAGTAAAAAACAAAAGCAATTTAGTCCTAAAAATGCAATTTAGTTAACAAAAAGGCTATTACGTATCTTTAAAAGCATTTTAATGTGTCGCCCTTTTACTATACTTTTCTTAAATCTTAAAAAAGTATTTCACAAATAAATTAACCATCAGTATTGACCTGATTCCCTCATAAAGACCTTCGCCCTTGATGATTCACACCTTCTCCCTCGATGATTTACATATGATTTCCATTCACATTCCCTTCTCACATTGTTGCATTAATGTTCTCGAGAGTTAGAATTATAGGAGAAGATGAACAAAGCCTAAAGCTTCTAAACTCCTGCTTCCAAATTTCCTCCAATCCACTCACTTGCCCTCATTGATTGTATTAACTCCCTTTTACTAAAAAAGACAACTACTACTTGCACATTAATTCATTTCTCCACATTAAATTAAATTCCACACATTAACTCTCATTCCTCCAGCCATTTATTTGTTCTGTTAATACATATTACTTTTTCTCTCAAACTCTTTAATACCATTTTTTACTTCTATCTCACATTAAATCAAACTCATCATATCAACTATCATTCCCTTTTTCTTCCACCTACACACTTCTTCTTTTGTTATTACATACTATTGTTTCTCTCAAACTCTTTAATGCCATTTTTTTACTTCTATCTAAATGATTTACCAATAATATGTCAACAATTATATTTATTGAATTTTGTAATATGATATTACACATTGTTTCATCTTTTTACTCTTTACTCCCTTTATAAAATAAACTTATAACTACATTCACAACCAAAACATCTGATTGACTGGTAAAACCTTTTTATAAGTTATATTTTAGTTTTTTGTCATTTTCTACTTTAGCCACTATGGAAATTTGCCACATTAGCAATATAGAATGTTCTTCCAAAATTCATTTCTCCTAGTTACATGGCACTTTGTTTTGCAACTTTTGCTCTGTCTCTTTTGTTCTAACTTCCAGTTCGATATTCATCCTTGCCAGCCAATTCGTCACTCCCTTGTGTGATGGCCTCTTTTTTTTTTTTTTATTTGTCACATGTTTCTTTCCCATAACCCTTAGGATTCAGTTAGCTAAAATATCCTTGACCTAAAATGCTTCATAATATTACCAAAATGGTATTTTAGTTAACTAAAAGAAAAATTCTGCCAATTTCCAATTGCATCTTTTGCTTTATAATTTCTTGCAATTAAGTATTTTTGCTCCACAAAAACTTGGTCAACTTCCTCGACAAGCTCCTTAACTTAAATGAAATAAAAATTAAAAAGTAAGAGCAATAAATCACTTAATTATAATAAAAAAAACCTAAAATAGGTATAAAAATTAACATACAAAGTTAGCTAATCAATATTTTGGGATATTATTTGCACCCAAAATTTTGACTTTTTTTTAATTAAATTTTTCCAAATGGACATTTTCTAATAATTATATATTGGAAATTTCATATGGATAGCCATAGGAAAATTCTCCGGCCATATTTCCACCCATAGAATATTTTTCTACTAATAATTGACTACCGAAATGAAATTTTTTGAACTAAATGTTTCTAATAGTTAATTTATGATTGCTATCTATAAAAAATTAAAAAAAAATTATCTGAATTTTCCTCCTAGAAGTTTTAATTTTTTACTCTAAATTTTCTAATGGCTAACCATTAGAAAATATCAAATTTTCCCTCATCTTTCACCATTATAAAAATCATCCTCTTTCATCAAAACTTTTTTCCTTGCCATCTTATTTCTCATTCTTACAAAATTTTCTTCATTCCTATCTAAAAATTAAATTTTCTTCTCCTCATTTTGCTTCTTTCTCCATTCCTTTTTTTTTTCTTATCATTAGTTTTTTCTTTTTCTTCTTTTTATTTGTTCTTTCATCTTTTCCTTATCATCACCTTCTTCTATATATTTTTCTCACCATCTTCTACTTCTTTTTCTTATTCTTCTTCATCCTTTCTATGTTTCTTACCATATTGCTCTTGTTTTTCTTCTCCTTCTCCTTCTCTTTTTCACTATCTTCTTCTTCTTCTTCTTCTTCTTCTCACCATCTTCCACTTCTTTTTCTTATTCTTCTTCCTCCTTCCTATCGTTCTCACCATATTTTTCTTCTTCTTCTTCTTCTTCTTCTTCTTCTTCTTCTTCTTCTTCTTCTTCTTCTTTCCCTCTCTTTCTCACTATATCACCATTTTCTATTCCCATAAAAAATAATTTTTTAGTAAAAAATATTTCCTACGCCTTTTAGTTGAAGCATTTGATGGTTTCTATAAAAAACCTATTTTCAATGTGTTTGAAGCCAACTACCCTGTTCTTGAAGGCTATTAGTTGGTACCATCATTTTTTTATGGCTACTTGTTAGAATTTTTCATCAAGCATAGGCATTTTTTCTAGTAGTGCTTGGCACCGCTACCTTATAATAATGTTAGTAGACAAATTTGGATTAAAGATTAAAGAAAGAAGTCTATAGTTCCATAAGTTAGAGAGGGAAGAAGTAGATCCTCTATTATTTAAATTGTCAATAGTTGAAAAAGAACAATTGTATTTGTTGTTAGTTGGCCTAGGTGAATGCGAGGAACCTAATAATCCATCAAAACATCAATGGTCTTTCCATTCTCTATGATCTATTAAAGCTTAGAAATAATTATTATTTTTTTTTTTTGCAAAAATGGCTTTGTCTAACATGTGCCTGGCCTCCATGAGCCTTGTGGGTGAAACTGCCATTTTGCCTATAGGGTTTCGGGAGACAAACAAGTGCAATAAAAAATAACCAAAACCTTCAAGGATCCAAGTGAAATAGAATAAATCGGGTGTTCGAAAATAATCACTGTATAATGTACATATAGTGAGGCATAACTTCCAAGTCTAATAGGTTTCAAAACCCTAATCTAATTAGGCCTAATTTTGGGCTTAATGATGGCTCAATTATTGGGTCAATAATTAATCCAAAGTTATTATGAAACCAAAACCAAATAATTTAGCACATGTACTCAAATAATCTAATTGGATCTAAATGTGTGACCCAATAGGCTCCTATCACATTAGCAATGATCATAAATCACATTTATGAACATAAACAATGGGCGATGTCTAGCAACACATCATTCCTACCCAAGTGACAAGATAGTCAGTGATTTGACTAAATCTCTATGATCATGATTCGTATATGCCATCATCCATTTGTCCAAGGATATAAAGATCCAGCACAAGACATGATATGTGTCACTCTCATATAGTCCTATCTTTGGTTTCTTGATTCTTTAGTAGACTAACTTAAACTAATGATATTGATATCCTATATCAACTCATCCGAGCATGGGCATACATTTCCTCAATTTCACTCAATCAATGAGCCTAAAGATATCACTGCCTTTATATAGGAGGGACAAACCCCATCTTGATCAAACAAAACCCTCTACATGATATGTAGCAAACCTAATGACCACCATCATGTTCATTCAGTTACGAGCAATCAAAGAGAAGTATCAATGTGACTCAAATGTAGGAAACCTTAATGACCTTAGCTCAAATGACTACATATACCATGATCACTACGAAAATCAGTTATGACACTCATATAATGATTCAGGTTTCATGGCGGGTCAATCTAGTACACAAGTGCTCTAATTTGTACCCATATGTAGACTACATATCTTATATTAGTCACCACATATGCTAGTCTTTATGTATTACTGCAACTCACTCTACAATAATACTACACTAGAGACGTTTAAGAATACTATTATTCTATGATTATAATTATGTTTGATTATGAGACATAGAAACAAATGCATTTGTTGGAATCATTTTGGGAGGCAATGGAATTTAGGCATTGGAAATGTAAACCCCCAATTTATTATGTAATTAATTTATTTTAATTGCATGTTAGTTAATTGAATTACAATTGCAGGTTAGATTTAAGTTAAGTCATTAGGTTCATAATCCTAGGAGTCCATAAGAATAAAATTTTAAGTAAATTAACCCTGAACCGCAGCTAGGGAAAATGGTAATTTGACAACTCAAAGTTGAAACCTTGATCAAGAAACATAGAATTGGGTTTCTAAAGGTGAAATAAAAATCTTAATGACATTGAGCTCAGTTTGATCAAAGATTGATCTTTTCTTGCTAAGAAAGTGATGAAGGGTAAATAGTAAATTTTTTGTGAAACATTGTCAAAAGGGGTTTGAGAACATGAGAAACGGTATTTGAAACCATTTGAAAAATTTGAGTAAAATTTAAAGTTAAATTGACCACGTTTGATATTTTTCTTACAAATCAAGCTAAAATGGGTATTTTAGTAATTTTGCATGATCAAACTTGGTCAAATCTGAGTCAAAAAAGTCAAAATTAGGTCAACATTGGTCAGTGGAAGATTTACACATGACTGAAAGTGGAGAGAAGCCAACCTACTCTTTGAAATTCAAATAGGAACATATGTGAGTGATTTATGGATCAGGCACCTTTTTAGCCAAGAGTTAAGGCATCTTTTCACCCTTTTAACCCTTAGATGATTTTGGGAAAGGGTAAGCTGTTATTGAGGTTGAAAATAAACCTTTTAAAACCTGAAGTAAGCCCCTATTTCCTTTGGAAAATTGTCTCAAACCACTATTAACCATGCAAAAACCCTAGCCCTTAACAACCTTAACCCTTCATCCATTTTTCCATTCTTATTCTTTCCTGTCCCACCTAAACTCACTCGCTTCTTCCATATTTCCTCACTCTCCACTTACTAAACTCTTAAACACTTAAAAACTCACCAAAAGTCAAGGAAAAAGAAGAGAAATGAAGAGATCGTAAGAGGGTTTACAGGAAAAACTATGTGTACCTAGCTTAAGAGCTTTGGGGGAGTTTGGATTTCTCTTCAAGTGGCATGGTTTTGGGATATTGTTGAGGTGAGAAATATGTTTAGGTTCATTTTATTTCTTCCTTTTCTTGATTAGCCTTTGTCTTCATGAAAAACCCATGTTTTATGTGAGGTTTGGCTTAGAAAAATAAGGGAAATTGATGTGCTTCTAGGAAGAGAGTTACAGCTTTAAGTGTTTTTCTTAAGGTAAGGAAGTGTGTCATTTTTTGTTCTGGTTCTTGAATTACTACCCCTAGGAAAAAAGAAAAATGTGTTATTGGTTGATTTACTATTGCTAAATAAGGAGCTCCAAAGGACTAGGATCGGGCATGTAAGAGGTGGATCTTTGAGTTTGCAAGTGTGAAATCTATACAAGGGTAAGGTGTTCTAGCCCTTCTCATTTTGAGAAGCTCGAACCATGCTTTAGCTTTGTGAAAGCTAGGGTGAATAGTAGGGTAAAAAGGCATAGAGCGGCCAAAGGCTTGGCTTTAGGTTGGGCACGGCCCAAGGAGGTAAAGAGGCTACAGTTTGATGTGGGTGCATGTGTTGGGATGTGACTGAGCCAAAGCGGCTTGTAGGTTTGCATGTGTGGCACTGGTCCCTAAGTGCACGCAGATTTGATTCTTAAGGGCATGGGATATGTGTGTTTGAGGGCTTTATGGGCATGAGATGGGTGCCTTAGCCCATGAGTGAATGTGTAACTGCTATGTTTGGCTAAGAGCCAGGTGTGCCTCATGTCCTTGCTAATGAGGTCCTGATCATGGTAATAAAAGTGGCCTTGATGTGGGCACATGGGTGCTATGTCCACCGGATCTCTTGTCACTATGAAAAGCATCCACATTTAAATGATCTTTATTTTCTATAAATTTTTTGTTATGCTAGTTAAGGAAAAAACTTTATTAAAAAAATAACTATTATTTAGAAAAATATTATTCGAGTGATAATTAAATGTCATTAAAATGTTTATTTTAGGTTTTGTTGAGTTACAAAATTAAGTGATTAGTCCTATTTGAGTTTTCACAATCCCAGACATACAACTGATCCATATTATATATGTTGTAGTCAACATTAAATTTTTGCATGAATTAAGATTAATAGGCAAATTAAGCTAATTTGAAATAAATTCATCTTTTTCATTCTTATTCGTGGCATCACAAGCTTCCACGTTACTAAAAATTAATGACTCATTGTAAACCATTCAAATGACATTCAGCACCAACAAAAATGACTGAGCAATGAGCTCGATCTCTGATCAACATCTACTCTTTTGTTCACTTCGGACTACTATTTCAAGGTAATCAGCAAATTCATTATTTAATTCACTCATCTTATTATTTAAATTTAAGAGAGCCAGCGAAGGATATACATTAATGAACAAAAAATCTCAACATATACACCAAAATTTGGTTAAATTTGTTTGTTAGTGTATTTTCTTTTCTATTATTGTTTGTAAGGCATTATATAATAAACAAATCATGTCAACATCACACATAATGAACAGTATAACAAACAGTAATAAACATAGAGCAAATCTAATATATAAAACCACAGACGAACAAACAAAAGAACAAGTAGTATCAATAATGACCTTCCCCAATCAAAATATGTGTATTGTTGTAGACGGTGAGTCCATTTTGGCCAGATACGTATTTGAAATTTTTTCGAGATCAGAATTTCATGATTCAGCTATTGATTTCGGTACTGAAAAAAACCTTTGGATTTGTCGAGTCAGACTAGTCAGAGTTACAGAATGAAATCGCTTGCAAGGAATTTGCAAATATGATCCATTAAGCTTCAGAAGGGAGGACGTCGAGGAAGAAAGAAAAGGAGAGTGGTGCAAATTTAAGCATGGTGAAAACAACCTTTGAATCTGCCCCATCTCTTCTGTTGCTGGAAAAACGATCTCATTTGTTTTGATGTGTTTTTTCAGACTGGTGGCATGAATTGTAACTTGGTGCAAATTTAAGCACGGTGAAATAATGATAATTTGCTTTGAATCATAGCAGTTGATCATTTGATATGTGTTATAGTATAGGACGCATTATATGTATATTTATATAATAAATGAGTGGATTATGACGTAAACTTTGTTTATGTAATGTAAGTGGTGCTCTAGAAAATAAAATTTAGGAAAATATATTTTTTTCACCATTGTTTTACAAAAATGTTGGCTAGCTTTAATTAAGCCTCGACTCAGGCAGCCGATCCCTCAATTTTCTCCTGAGATGTTTATGAGATAAACCTAGACTTTTGGGACAGCGACTTCAAAGATGGTGCTTGTGGATGAAGATCAAGATTGTGGGATTATGGTGGGTAGGGTTTCGGCAATATGGCAAGAGCAACAAATTTGTATGATGCTGAGCTGGAAACTCTGGTACTTTCACTTTCTGTTTTCTGTCATTTAAGTCCTGAAAGATAAAACATCATTACTACTGTGACAGAAGATAGACTTGCCATACAATTCCGTCAGCCCGAATGGGTTATAGGTATGGCAATCAGGTGTATTGAATCAGATTTGCATCCGGGTATTTGAGTTCTGGTTTAGTTGGGTTACAATAATTTTTTTTTCTAGATCATGTTCAAGTCAAGTTATTTTGATTCAGGTTAATTTAAGTTAAGTAGATTTTTATGTTCAGGTTGGATTAGACAAAGTTTATTTGGATTTTGGATAATAATAGGTTCAATCAATTTTGCGGTGGCCTTGGATTGGGTTATTCAGGTTTCAATGCCTGGTTAACCCATCAAGTTTACTTGGTTTAAAAGGATGGTTTTTATTCAATTGAAACCGAAATAATCAAGTCAATTTGGTTCTTCTTTCAAGATGATTCGATTTACCTCTTTTTTTTTTTTTTTTGGGTAAAACATACTAACCCTTTCTCATAAAAGTTATCAGTTTTACTATTCACATCAATTGACCTTTAATTTCTTTTTTTCTTTTTTCAAAATTTATCATAAAAATATAAATTTTTTATACGAAAATGAAACTTTTAATATTATAGTTTTTAAATACAATATTTAAGAATTTTTTTAATACATATTAATATTAATATATTCAAGTCAAACTTTAGTAATAAAAATACACGGGGTCAACTAAAGCGAGACAGGAGGAACAAATAAAAAAAATCCAGTTTTCGGTGTTGCTTGCACAACAACATTCGATTAATATGTTAATTGATTTAACGAAATTTTGGTGTATATGGTTGAGATGTTTTGCCAATTAATGTATATCCTTAGTTGGCTCTCTTAAATTTTAAAATCTATAACTATAATGTTAAGCTAGATATGCTCTTTACCCTTTTGTATATGTGCGTGTATTCTAATACTGTCTTTCATAATATAAAATAAGTGTGAATATATCAAATCCTATATCTTCTAATCGGAGATATGTACGAATTATATATCAGATATATACAAACTTGATGTATAAAAGAAATGAGAGATCTATATAAATAATGTGTGATATATGAATAAATGAGATAATAGATATGTTACAAATATATTCAGTAGTATATACAGGTTTGACCTCACAGAAAAACATGTGTGAATACTTCAAATCTTGCTTCCCACCAAAATTTAAAATATGCACAAACTTAATGACAGATATATATATATATATATATATATATATATATATAAAGCAAGTGATGAATATGTACAAAATAAGTACTACATATGTATAAATGAGATCAGATATATGTTACAGATATTTTTGAACTTATCCATATAATTTCTCTTAGGTGTTCATAAATTATATTCATTTGAACATATATTATTTTCATTTTTATACATAAATTTTTATTTTTTAAAAGAAATGAAAATTAAGCTAAAAGTTCAATAAATAGTAACACAGTAGTTATATGTACAAATGAGATGCTAGATATGTATTAACATGATGTGCAAATAAAGTTTGAGATATTTATAAATCCAATGAAAAATATGTATAAATTAAAATGTGCTAAAAAGTTTCTTACCAAAATCTGACACATATACAAATTGGATAGCAAATATGTGTGAATCCAATATATAAAGAAAAACTAAGATACATATAAAAAGGGTAAAATTCACCATGGGTCACCTAGCTTATTTTTTTGTCCTATCCGAGTACCTTACTTTTATTTTGTACTAGCGAGGTACCTTTCCTTCTATTGCACATTCTGTTCAGCTACTTTCCGTCAAATTGGTCGTTAAATTGGATGGAAAATGATGAAGTGGAATTAAATAATACTAAAATAAACTTAAAATAACAACTTCAGTCCTCAAACTATTTCAATTACTAATTCTAACCCTTAAAATTTCACTTAAGCCAATTCTATCCCTCCCATCCCGTTCAATAATTCTTCACAATGGCTTTTTGCTTCATTCTTCACAACGGCTTGCCCTTGATTACAGTAGTGGCTGATGGCGGTGTTGAGTGAGGGATTTGAGCAGGAAGGAGATGTCATCCTCGAGCGGAGGAACGAGAGAAGCGACTGAAGCTTGCCCTGGATGGCAGCCGACACTGATCGACAATGGCCGGCTGCTCGCGAAGCTTCGATTGTTCGCTTCTTGTCATTTCAGCATCATTGGACGGGAGTGATCGAGAGTGTCTAGAAGGCCGGAAAACCCAGATTTCAATTCTAATTCACTCGCTTCTTGCGAGTTCGATTCTGAATCACTCGCCATTTTATTTGTACGTCGTTTGAATGTTCATGTTTGCTCAATTCCCAAGCGAGACAAACCAAGAGGACCGACATTTGATGGCAACTCAGTCGACCAAACCCAGGCGATGAACGAGATCGAGGCATGGCCGTCCTTTCGTGCTCCGATCGAGCGATGAAACGGTGGTGATATCGAAGCAGGCGACAGGGGTCGGTCCCTCTTCGGTCGGAGGTTGGAACTTGGTGTGAGAGAAAGGCAAACAGATAGAGATCCAGGCGAGAGCGAAGGGCGGAGAGAGAGGCGATGAAGGATGAGCAGATCAGAGAGAGGGGCAGATGGCGATGGAGGATTTTCTAGCGGAGGATTGAACAGAGAAGAAATAGAGCCTAATTTTTGGATTTATGGGTATTGATAAAACCTATGGTTTGCTAGATTTGGGTTTGAGTTATTGTTCTTTTGATCCATTTTTTTTTTGGTAAAATCCACTGGGGGTCACCTAGCTGCGGAGGATGGGGAGGACGACGTAGAGGTCGAGGGCGGCTGGGATGGTGGGCGACAGAGGAAGAGATTAACGGTGGCTAAAATGATTTTGGTGGAAGTTTAAGGGTTAGAATTAGTTATTAGAAAAGTTTAGGGTCCAAAGTTATTATTTTACGTTTATTGTAGCATTAATTAATGCCACGTCAGCAATTTCTGTGAGACTTAATGATGGAATCAACGGAAAGTACCCAGATAGGACACACGATAAGAGGTAAGGTACCTCAGTAGGACAATTTGAAGGTAAGGTACCCGTTTAGGATAAAAAAATCAGCTAGGTGACCCCCAGTGGATTTTACCCTATATAAAAATGTAATACATGTGTAAAAATGAAATTCTGAAAATTATTATAGGTATATTCAATTATATGTATGAGTTTAGCTATTTGAATATTTGTAACACTTACTAATTTTATTCATAAGATTACTTATGCAAATGAGTTTGTTCTTTTGTACATATGTGAGTATGTATTTTTGCGATTATGTTTATGTATTTGTACATGTTATAATTTCATATTAAGATTTTCATGTTAAGATTTTTCCTATATTATTTTTGGGTACATATAATTTTATAATTTTTTATAAATATAATTTTATTTATTACTTACATAAATATAGTAGAAATATCAAATTTTCCACTAATGGTTTTGGTAGGGAGCGGATATGACACTTCATTTTTTTTTTGTCCAATCTCCTACTAATGTTTTAAAATGGGCCAAATATGCCACTGCCGATTAGAAAAATAGTGGAAAATGGTAAAAATTGTAGGTTTTGAAATCTTGAGGTTATTATGTATCTTTCAAAAAATATAAGGACCTTTGAAATTTTTACCAAAAGAGGATCTGATCTCTGCCATTAACATTTCAGCCCTGTTACTGTCTCCATCATTAGTGCCCCAGCCTTATCGCCGTCCTCCCTCTGTCTCTACTGTCTAAGCTCCCTGCTGACATTTTTGAGAGAGAAAGAGTTTAATTACAAAAAGTATTTAAAATTTGTTAAAACTTACATTATCACCCTAAAATTATAAAACTTATTATTTTTAACCTTTTTTTGTTGACTTTTTAATGTTTTCCGTTAAATTTTTAATGGTTAGTGGCATATTCACTTTTAATTTGATACTTCAGTGGTATATATGGCCTATTTTAAAACATTACTAGGAAATTGGGCCCAAAAAAACTATAATAACATATCCAATTCCAACCCAAAACTTTAGTAGCCATTTGATATTTTTGCCTATAAATATACATACTTGAAAAACATTAGGGGCTCAATTGGAAAAAGCAAAACAAATGAAAGATGGCAAAAGAGTTTGACCCAAATCGTTTCTTTTTTACGAAACCTAACCGCCAGCTCGCGCTCATGATTCTAGGCCTGATCTACAATTCTACCTTCGCTGTCATGCAATAACCCACGCCGGAGTTCCGTTGGAGAAAATAGGGAGGGAGCTGTAGACGGGAGAGAGAGGAGTCGGTGGCTTCTATCAACCCACACTAGCGACATCACCGTCCGATTGCGTCAACTACAAGAAGCGTTGAGGCAGAGAGGGAAGGGACATGACAGAAATTAGCATATTCATGACGACATGAACGGAAAGTCACCCGTACGGTTCAAGTGATGTCCGACGTATTTTTGGATAAATAGGATAAGTGATTTAGGTAATGAATTATCTAATTTCTTTCCAATAATAGTGCGAAGTGAGCAAAACTGTATATTTTGATCAGGGAGCTCATTGCGTAGTCATTTTAGTTGGTGCTGATTCTTAATTAAATGGTTTACATGGAGCTATTGATTTTTAGAAACGTGGATGCTCGTGATGCCAGGAATAGAATTGAAATAGATGAATTTATTTCAAATACAATATATATTATAAAAGTATGATGCACTTTAGGGTAAAAATGTCTTTTCACTTGACAAATGTAACATAATGATGACGTATGACAATTTTATCAATTTAGGAAAGAAACCTAATATATATCTATATTAATATTCCAATAATATCCTTGACCCAATATGACAGGTTAAACATGAATTCAAATTTAAACTTTTTAAACTCAATAAGGAAACCTTTGAATCACCATAATTTCAATTCAGATGGTTAATGTATACGTCCCATTTTTATCACAAAAATTTAAACTATTTACATTAGAGTTCTGAAATGCCTAAAGCTTTTACTCATGCGTTGACTTTGGGTGATATATTATTGCTTTTAAAGGAATATTTTTGAAAGAATGTACTAATGCTCTAATTTCCTTTCCAGTTTTGCATCTCATTCTCTTTGCCAATCATTCTTTCTTCTCTTTGCCTGCTCTCATTCCCTAAAATTGAAGCCTTTCCCTAAAACAATTAAAAGGTGGGACACCCTTTTGTCTACTGCATTGTTGCTGCTTAGTTGCTTTTTGAAGATATTTCTTATAGTGATCTGTTTCACTTCAGAATCGTTAAACCGAGGAATGATTTGGGAAACAAGTTGTCTGTGACATTTGCTAGAGAATCTGATTCGGTCATTAGAGCCTTTCAAGTGGTGGGCAAGGGGCAAAACTGTGTGATCAGTTAATGGGAAAGAGCAATTAGGTAAGCAGTTGGAAAGCCCTCTTTGCTGTTGCACTATTGTTCTTCAACCGCTCTCTCAAAGATGTTTTTCATAGCAATCTTTTTCAAGCTGTGCTTTTTGTTCTTTCATTCATTGTTCATTGATGGCCACCTCTTAATCCCACTCTTGCTTCTAGATCCTTCATGGCTCCAAATCGCAGCCTTCCGTGCCAGCCATCTTTTCTTGTAGCCACGTCTACTTTTAACCCACATCTTGTATTGCTCCTTCAAGTGCATGTCATTTCTCGCAAACTCAGGTAAACGCAAAGTTGCCTTTTGCTGTTTATTTCTAGCCTTAGTTTGATTGTCAAACCCTAATTAATAATCAATGGATAGGGTATTTTTTATCTATCTGGTCCAAAAAATTTGCTAGGTTAATAGACAAGAATATTTTCTGGTGTTCTAAGTGTTGGAATTCTTGGCGCACCAAGATCCTTTTAAGGTAGGATTTGAGCTCATTGAGCTAACTCTAGCTTGAACAGCTATCTAAGGCAGCTAGAAGTAGCTCCCTTTAGCTCAAGTTAGCTTATGTCAGCTCACTGCAGCTATAAGTAGCTCAGAGTAGCTGGACTTCAGCTCAAGTCAGCTCACTTCAGCTATAAGTAGCTCAAAGTAGCTGGACTTCAGCTCAAGTTAGCTCAAGTCAGCTCAAGTCAGCTCACTTCAGCTTTTGGTAGCTGAGTGTAGCTGGACTTCAGTTCACTTCAGCTGAGAGCAGCTAACTCCAGCTCAAGGTCAGCTCTAGGAGCTGGACCTCAGTTCATGGTGCTTGGTTGGAGCTCAAAGGAGCTCAATGGTGCATAAGTAGCATAGTGAGCTAGCTTTGTGCCAGCTCACCTTGCTTTTAGCTCAAAACCACCAAGAGACACATCTTTTGTGTAAAGGTATGTCTCTTCATCAAAAGAGATGACTATTGGCTAAAAGAACATGTCCTTTCATCCAAAGGAAGTGTTCCTTGAGTGAATAGACATGTATATTCGGCCATGGGGTGGTTGGGGTGGTTATTGCACCAAGAATGATGTCCTTTGACATCAAGAGACATGTATATTCGGCCATGAGGTGGTTGGGGTGGTTATTGCACCAAGAATGATGTCCTTTGACCTCAAGAGACATGTATATTCGGCCAAAGGAAGTGTTCCTTGGTTCCTTGGCTAAGGAGACATGTATTTTCGCCCATAAGGTAGTTATGGGGTGGTACATGTCTCTTAGGCCAAAGGAAGTGTTCCTTGGCCAAAGAGACATGTATTTTCGCCACCATACATGACCCTTAGCCAAAGGAAGTGTTCTTTGGCTTAAAAGACACCTTTCTTGGTGTAAAGGTGTGCCTTTTGGTCATCTATAAATAGCCTTTAGTGGCTGGCCATTTTAAGCACGAATTTGGCACTCCATTTGCTCCATTTTCTTGAGAGAAAATTATTCTCCTCCTATTTCCTTTAGAGGCCGAAATATTAAACACTTTTTGAGAGCATTGTGGGTGGATTTACATTGAGATTGTTCATCTCTATTCAAGCTTCAAGGTGCTCCTCTAAGATCAAGTTCTCCCTCAAGTTTTCACCAAAGATAACCAAGAAGAAAGGTGCACATTCTTTCTTGGTTTAGTAGCATGCTAGGTTTCATTTATTATTTACATGTATGTTCTTAGTAGCATGCTAGGATTTATTTGACACAACATGTATGTAAAATTGATATGTTATATGGCATGTTATATCAAATGCATGAATAATATGTTAAAGAATTAGAATTATGCATGCCTATATCCATGTTGAACTCAAATGAACAAATATGCATGTGGCATATACATGAGTAGATAACATAAGAGTATGTTATCATTGAGATCCTGAAATCTTCAATTGGTATCAGAGCCTAGGTCATGAAAATGTATATGTTGCATGTAGTAAGCATGATTTAGGATCATACATATGTGTATGATTTTGATAAAGGCTAATGAAGGATATGTGTATGAAGCAATGAAGGCATGTTTATGTATTTCTGATTGAATGCTATATGCATCTCTTTTGCCATATATGAGCATGTTAGAAGTTGTTTCATACACATGTTGCTTTGTTGAGTCTTGTTGTGTAAATTGAACTAAAACATGTGAATTGCATCAATGTAGATGGCTTGTAAGAATATAGTTGCAGAATTAAACCGTGACCTCAAATTGGATGGTGAAAACTATTCAATTTGGCAACAGAAGGTCAAATTCATTTTAACTGAGCAAGATACTCTTGATGTGCTCACTCAAGAGATCATGCCTCCTGCTGAGGGACAAGATAGGACTGCCTATGAGGCATTCCTAAAGAAGAACTCTATGTGTAGAGTTACTCTCCTTTCCACTATGGTGGATGAGATTATGGTGGAATTCTCCATGCTTGAGGGGGCTAAGGCCATATGGGACTCAGTCAAGGCCAAGTATGGAGATGTTTCTGTAGAGAAACAACGCTCAATGATTCTCAGGTTTGAGAATTATGTGAAGCGTGCTGATCACTCTATGAGTGCTCACTTGCGTGAAATGTCACGCATGATCCACCAGCTCAAGGCAGCAGGGCATGTGCTCACTGATGAGCAACAAGTGCAAGCAATAATCCGTTCCTTGCCCGATGAGGAATGGCAGTTGATGAAGGTCAACTTACGCCATAACCCTCAAATAATGTCATTTGATGACATTGCTCGTCACCTTCTCCTTGAGGCTGAAGTAATGGCCCTCAAGGACCATTCTAGGGCATATGTTGCCTCATCCTCTATCCAGAAGGGATGGAAGAAGAGTGGTGGCAAAGAAGGGCCAGGGAAGGGCAAGGGAAAAAGTCCTGCTTCCAAGAAAAGGTTCAAAAAGAAGCGGGACATAAGCAAGCTGAAGTGCTTCAACCCAAGGTACATACATAAAGGACACTTTGCAAAGGATTGCAAGGGTCCACCCAAGGTACATACATACCCTTCTACTTCCATTGTACATGTTGTGTCATGTACATTACTAACTGAGTGCAATTCTTTGTGGATTGTAGACTCGGGAGCAACAGACCACATAGCCCGGGACAAGTCCTGGTTCGTGGCCTACAGGAAGCTCTCAAAAGGAGCTAAGCATGTTTCAGTGGGAAATGATGCCAGGCTGGAAGTAGAAGGCATAGGAACATGTAGAATTCCTATAGATATTGGATATTTGTATCTAATAGATGTATTGTATGTACCAAACATTTGTAGAAATTTGATTTCTATAAGTTGTATGTTGAAGTACAATTATTGCTTTAAATTCTTTAATAATAATGTGTCTATTATTAAAGATAATAAGATAGTATGCACTTGCTCAGTTAATAATGGGCTTTATGAGTTGAAGCCAACTGACCATTCTGTTGCAAGTCCTAGTTGCTATGTGACAGAGGTCACAAATGAAATGAGATGGCATGAAAGGTTGGGTCATATTGGTCAAGATAGAATGGACAAGCTAGCCAAGAGTGGCTTGCTAGGTTCCTTGACCAAGGTTGTCCTTCCAAGTTGCCAATCATGCCTAGAGGGCAAAGCCACAAGAAAGCCTTTTGGCAAAGCAACTAGGAGAAGTGAGGCACTAAGTTTAGTTCACTCTGACCTATGTGGGCCCATGAGGGTTGAATCTAGAAATGGATTCAAGTACTTCATCATTTTCACTGATGATTATACTTGATTCACCCACATCTACCTACTAAGAAACAAGGCAGAGGCCTTGGCATGCTTTGAGAAGTATGTACACTTGGTTGAGAACCAAGTAGGTAAGAAGGTTAAGTCCTTGAGGACAGATAGGGGTGGAGAGTATACATCAAATGCATTCAAGGCATTTTGTGACTTGAAGGGTATTGAGAGGGAGTTCACTCTTCCTTGGACACCCCAACAGAATGGAGTGTCTGAGAGGAAGAATAGAACTCTTATGGACATGGTACGTTCCATGATGGCAAAGGCCAATTTAGACATCACTTATTGGAGTGATGCACTGCTGTGTGCAGTTCATGTCCTTAATAGAGTACCCACCAAGAATGTGAACTCTTCTCCATATGAGTTATGGAAGAAGAAAACTCCTAATCTAAGCTATTTACGCCCTTGGGGTTGTTTGGCTTATGTTCACATAACGGACCATCCTTTGGGAAAGTTGGGTCCAAGAGGGAGGAGGTGTGCCTTCCTTGGTTATGCTGAACAATCTAGGGGTTATGTGTTCTTGGATATAAGTCACAAAACTGGGAACATCTTTGATGCAAGGAATGCTAACTTTGTGGAGGATGAGTTCCCCAAAGTTGGTGAGCGTGGTGACTTAACCTCATTAAGCCAGATCCTAGATGAGGATCAACCAAGTGTCATAAGGACACCTGGGACACATGCACCTACTCTAGAGGGAGTACCTCAACCACATGGAGCAATGGCTCCAGAAATGCCTGTTGTTGTGGACCAACATGAGCAAGACCTCCAAGAGGAAGGTTTTGTTCAAGAGGGAGTTGAGGATACTCAAGAGCAAAATGTTGAGCCTCAAGAGATGGAGCATGAGTTGCCTCCATCTCAGCCTACATTGAGAAGATCAATGAGGAAATTTGGACCACCTAAAGAATGGTGGATCTTGGATAGTGAGGCAAATTTGGTTGCATCTGAGATAGATGAGCCAAGTAACATTAAGGAGGCTCTTGAGGGTGCACAGAGGGAAGAGTGGCTAAATGCAATGAAGGATGAGTTGCATTCAATGCATCTCAATGGGGTTTGGGAGCTAAGTGATCTTCCTCCAGGCCGTAAGGCAATTGGGAACAAGTGGGTTCTCAAGATCAAGGTGAACTCTGATGGAAGTATCGAAAGATACAAGGCCCGTTTGGTGGCCAAGGGTTTTACACAGAAGGAGGGTGTTGATTTCAAAGACACCTTCTCTCCTGTTGTAAAATTCACTTCCATCAGGATATTACTTGCCATCGTGGCAAATCTAGACCTAGAGTTACATCAGATGGATGTAAAGACCGCCTTTCTCAATGGTGATTTGAGTGAGGAGATATATATGAGACAACCTGAGGGGTTTGTCCAAAAGGGTCAAGAGGACAAGGTATGTAGACTAAAGAAGTCTATCTATGGTCTTAAGCAAGCTTCAAGACAGTGGTACTTGAAGTTTCACCATGCAATCACAAGCTATGGCTTTGTGATGATGCATGAAGACCATTGTGTATACTTGTACTCTTCTGGGTCTAGTTTTGCAGTATTGACTCTATATGTAGATGATATACTGATTGCAAGTAATGGGCTTGCATTGTTAAGTACCATCAAGAGATGGTTATCTTCCACCTTTGACATGAAGGACATGGGGGAGGCTGCCTTTATCCTAGGGGTTAAAATCCTGAGGGATAGAAAGGCAAGGTTGTTGGCCCTTTCTCAAGAACCTTATATTGATAAGATTCTTGCAAGGTTCAACTTAACAAACGCAAAGCCCATGAGTACACCTCTTGCATATGGTTGCAAGATTGGAGAGGACTTGTGTCCTAAGACTCCAAAGGAGAAGGAAGAGATGGCTCAGGTCCCCTACCTAAGTGCCATTGGTAGCTTGATGTACGCCATGTTATGTACAAGGCCAGACATCAGCCAAGCGGTTGGACTTCTAGCACGATATTCTTCCAACCCTGGTCTGGAGCATTGGAAGAGTGTCAAGAGGATCCTAAGGTACCTCAAGGGTACTAAGGATTATTGGCTTTGTTACCAAGGTAAAGACCTTGGTTTACGTGGCTATTCTGATGCTGATTGGGGAGGAGATAGAGACTCCAGCAAGTCTACATCTGGTTATCTTTTCATGCTAAATGGTGGCTGGCTACTACTTGGTGTAGTAAGAAGAAGCAAACTTGTACAGCATTGTCCACAATGGAGGCTGAATTTGTTTCATGTGCCTCAGCTGTACAAGAAGCCCTTTGGCTAGGTTATTTCCTTAAGAATTTGGAGTCCAGGGTTTCTATTGAGAAACCTATTACTATCTACAGTGATAGTATGGCAGCCATGGCTTATACCAAGGACCCCAAATACCATGGAAAAACCAAGCACATTAGCATGAAATATAACTTTGTGCGGGATGCAATTGAAGAGGGTGAAGTTAGGATTGAGTACATTTCTACAGACCTGATGGTGGCAGATCCTCTCACTAAGCCATTGCCACCACTTGTATTTGCTCGACATGTTAGAGCAATGGGTCTTAGAAGAATGTAAATGTTGGATGTACTTCACCTCTTTGGTGTCACACATGTTATGTATTTCTTTGAAATAATACAGATTATTTTATGAAATACTCAGTTCAATTTTATGAATCACAACGAACAAATGAACATGTCAAACATAGGCAGAGGATGACTTTCTCACACAAGTCATTCGCCCTTGATCTTTGTGTAAGATTAAGGATGAGACTGGCTAAAGACTTAAATGAAACTTAAGTGAATGATACATTTAAGTGGGAGTCATGCTCCAACACATGACACTTTAGCTTTTATGGTCGCCTTGATTATGAGTAATCAAGATTCAATGCTTTGGTGCATTCAGTTTGTATGACCATTCATACATCCTAGCCTATGTTAGATGTAAGCTAAGGCTTACATGGAGAAATTTCATGGTTATTGACATGTCCTCCTTTTATGTGTTAAGAGGAGTACACTTCATGGTGTTTTAAGAGGGAGAAATGACACACTCCTCAATTGGAATGGAGATCACTCCAAGTGGGAGTGACATGAGTAAAACACCTTAGAAGTGTATTATGGAACTTTAATGGATGTGTTTCCAAGTGTTCCATGACCATGAAATACGACCAGAGAAGAATTTAAGCAAGTTGTCTCTATTCTTGCTTAGTGTGAGATTCTTCGAATCAGACTCTTAGTGACTATGGCTTGCTATTAGGAAGTTGAGTTAATTATGATTACTTTGATTGGTTGTCGAAGGTCTTAGAGAAATGAGACTGGAGTATCCTCCTTTTGGGTAATCATGTTAACTCATTGACCTAAGTAGTTGAAGCTAAAAGGAAAGACATTAAGATGATACACGTTCACTAAATTCAATCTTGGGCCCACATATTACTGTGAGTAGTATGCTAGATTGAATGACAAGTGATTGAAATGAGTACTCAATGCTTAATACAATCATGGATTTCAAGGAGTTGAAATTCTAAGAAAGAGACTGATTGTGATTAAGAAGTGTATCATATGTCTGGGGTCTGGAAGGCATAACTTGATGTGTTCAAGCAAGCTTGATGTGTTTAAGCAACACACTTGAATTTGATGTGTTCAAAGAAAGTTTGAAGAAGTTCAAACTATGAGGAGAGGACAATCTTCTATTGAGAGTCTAACAACCTCAATGGAAGAGACTTAGTGTGTGTGCCTGAGGTCGCACCCACAACTCTATATATGTAGAAGTGTCTGGATTATTTCGGCTATAAGGATTAAGGAGTTTGTTTTGAGTGGGAGCTGGAAGTTTAAAAGCATCTTAGTGCGAGTGGGAGTTTGTTGGAATTCTTGGCGCACCAAGATCCTTTTAAGGTAGGATTTGAGCTCATTGAGCTAACTCTAGCTTGAACAGCTATCTAAGGCAGCTAGAAGTAGCTCCCTTTAGCTCAAGTTAGCTCACTTAAGCTACAGCTCACTTAGCTTAAGTAGCTCAAAGTAGCTTAGACTTTAGCTCAAGTTAGCTCATGTCAGCTCAAGTCAGCTAAGTAAGTCAGACTTCAGCTCAAGTCAGCTCAAGTCAGCTCACTTCAGCTATAAGTAGCTCAAAGTAGCTGGACTTCAGCTCAAGTCAGCTCACTTCAGCTATAAGTAGCTCAAAGTAGCTGGACTTCAGCTCAAGTTAGCTCAAGTCAGCTCAAGTCAGCTCACTTCAGCTATAAGTAGCTCAAAGTAGCTGGACTTCAGCTCAAGTTAGCTCAAGTCAGCTCAAGTCAGCTCACTTCAGCTTCTGGTAGCTGAATGTAGCTGGACTTCAGTTCACTTCAGCTGAGAGCAGCTAACTCCAGCTCAAGGTCAGCTCTAGGAGCTGGACCTCAGTTCATGGTGCTTGGTTGGAGCTCAAAGGAGCTCAATGGTGCATAAGTAGCATAGTGAGCTAGCTTTGTGCCAGCTCACCTTGCTTTTAGCTCAAAACCACCAAGAGACACATCTTTTGTGTAAAGGTATGTCTCTTCATCAAAAGAGATGACTATTGGCTAAAAGAACATGTCCTTTCATCCAAAGGAAGTGTTCCTTGAGTGAATAGACATGTATATTCGGCCATGGTTGGGGTGGTTATTGCACCAAGAATGATGTCCTTTTGACATGTATATTCGGCCATGAGGTGGTTGGGGTGGTTATTGCACCAAGAATGATGTCCTTTGACATCAAGAGACATGTATATTCGGCCATGAGGTGGTTATTGCACCAAGAGGTTATTGCACCAAAGGATGATGTCTCTTGGCATGTGTTCCTTAAAGAGACATGTATTTTCATAGGCCATGGGTTGGCCAGCCATAAAGACAGTTATAGCACCAAGAGGCCACTCTTGACCAAAGGAAGGTGTCTTTTAGGCCAAAGGAAGTGTTCCTTGGCCAAAGAGACATGTATTTTCGCCACCATACATGACCCTTGGCCAAAGGAAGTGTTCTTTGGCTTAAAAGACACCTTTCTTGGTGTAAAGGTGTGCCTTTTGGTCATCTATAAATAGCCTTTAGTGGCTGGCCATTTTAAGCACGAATTTGGCACTCCATTTGCTCCATTTTCTTGAGAGAAAATTATTCTCCTCCTATTTCCTTTAGAGGCCGAAATATTAAACACTTTTTGAGAGCATTGTGGGTGGATTTACATAGAGATTGTTCATCTCTATTTCAAGCTTCAAGGTGCTCCTCTAAGATCAAGTTCTCCCTCAAGTTTTCGCCAAAGATAACCAAGAAGAAAGGTGCACATTCTCTCTTGGTTTAGTAGCATGCTAGGTTTGAATTATTTACATGAATATTCTTAGTAGCATGCTAGGATTTATTTGACACAACATGTATGTAAAATTGATATGTTATATAACATGTTATATCAAATGCATGAATAATATGTTAAGAATTAGTATTATGTATATCTATATCCATATTGAATTCAAATGAACAAATATGCATGTGGCATATATATGAGTAGATAACATAAAAGTATGTTATCATAAGATCCTGAAAATCTTCACTAAGTTGTCAATCTTCGATTTTCCTATGCTCTTCATTTTGGCATACTAGGCTATCGATGATATCATCAAATAATCCAAGGAACGAGGCATATAAGACAAAGAGGATGGCAAGCTCATCATGTTGGTTTGATTTGTATGTCTGAGCTTCTTGCCTTGATTTTGCATATTCGACTTAGGTGGAATTGATTAATGTTGTGCACCTAATCTTCCACTTCCCATCATTAGTTTAGCCTTCTTGCAAATATGAACTGGATAAACATGTTTTAATTCGTTATATGTTATCAATTGTGAATAGGAAGCACTCAAGAAAATATGAAGTTGGCAATGTACAAACTGCATTGATTTATAGGTATCATTTGTGATTGTAAATGTGCGTGTTATGACTTCTTTGCATTTTAGCTTTGTGTTTTTTGTTTTTCCTTGTCTCTATTTATGGTTGATTTTGTTGCTTATTTGTTTTATTTTTCCAAGTTTTGATTTTGATGTTACAGATTCAAAAATTTGTATTCCAAGTATTAATTATAATAGGTGGTTTTGTGCAAACTACTGAAGTTGTGGCAATTATTCTTTTCATATGGTTAACTCCTATTAATCTCTTCTTTGTTTAAGAATCAGGTACTATTTCTTTAGAACCATTTTCTTCTTGATCTCTTCCATTTGTTTGGCTGAAATTATTCTTTTCCTATTGATGCTCTATCATGCATTTTGGTTATCTCTGTGTTTATTACAACAATTTTTATCACTTTTGGAGTTATGCAGAACTTATTAGGCTTTGTGTAATACATAAACTTTTTAGGTTTTTGTTGTACCTTCAAGCTTCTCCAATAAGTTCATGTTATTCGCTTGCATTTTTGGGAAAAACAAACTGATAGAGGTATTTTTCTACTTGTCATTTTTTCTTACATTTCTAGGCATCTTTGTTATATTGTCTATGTAACCCTCAAGTTGCATAAAAGTGAGGCATGTGTTTGTTTTTGTTTTTGTCTAGAATAAAAGTTGATGATCTATTGGCATTATCAATCACTAATTGAATTTTATTGTCTCAACAACTTGTTACACTTGCAGCAATTGCAAAAGTAATGCTACATGCCTCCTAGACCAAGCAAGTTGCCAATATAAACTTGTGCATTCTTTAGATCTTTTTTCCTAGGTATGCATAATGCTTTTCATTTCCAGGTCAGCCAATATGCAACAGATAGAATTGAACGGGCTAGAGACAACCTAACTAGTCCTATAGCCTAAAGGGAGAAATACTTTTGGGGGAGAAATACTTTTGGGGCATAAATACTAGTATAATGGTGGCTATTATAGCTCATTCTGCTATAAATGATCAATGATCATACGTGTTGTAGAAATATTTTCATTTTTCTATTGTTGTGACTTATTTCTCAACTTAGTCTTATTAAAGTTGACTACAATACTTTGTGGACTTTGTAGAAAGATTCCTTCAGTACATAATTAGAGAACAACTTTGACAAGCTTTTATGAAAGTGGTGGTTTTCGGTAGTTCTTGCCTTGATGTATAATACTTTTATGAAGTTTGTGGTAGTGACGAATCAAAAGCCAGACCATCTACATTTTTTACATTACAAATGCCTTTTCGGTGCATATTGCTAATTATTTTAAGCCCTTGTATTGTACCTCAAATTAACCCTGCTTGGCTGCCTGAAACTAACACGTATTCATACAAAACATAGAAGAAAATTGGTTATTTTATTCACTGTAGGGATTTTGTATATGTATGATGATGTGATGATTTTTAACTAATCAGATTTTAATGTTTGTTTCACTGTAAGAAATGACCTTCTTATGTCATTACCACTTATTATGGTCACCTGGAATTCCTAAGAGTGAAGCTAAAATGGATGAAAAAAATTGGTAGAACAGGTGAGTTTATGACAATCCTCGGCTCTCACAAGCTTATTGTCACTTGTAGCGGTAACCCCCAATCAGTATCTCTCTCTCCCTCTCTCTCTCCCTTTCTCCCCCCTACTAGCTTTTCTTTTAGGATTGTTAAATTACACCTTTTGTATTAGTATTGGTTTGTTTAAGATTTTGTATTAGTTAACGAGATATATCCGAAAGGTATGTGACTTTGTATCATTTTAGAAGCAAATCTCTTTGACAATTGCTACAACTATGAAATTCACTCACAAAAAGCTCGCCATTACTCTCTTAGTGCAAAGAAATGTTTCTCCTCACTTAATTTTAAATGTTGTTTTTTTTCATAATTTTACTTGGTTTTTAGTTTTGCATGGATTTGATTCACAAATTTAGTTAGTTGAAACATACATACAATTTTTATTGTGCATTAGTGCTCAATCTTAGAACTTAGGAGGCTTCTTTTTGCTGTGTTTTTTTTTTTTTAAGAATCACCATTAATTTATTAATGAGTGATTTTTACATAGGTCTATCTCTTGCTCATTTGATGTGGAAAATATTATTTGTGCCTCAATTTTTTATGTATAGATTTACAATTGAAGATAAACAGCTCTATGTGAGACATAAGGTTTTGGAGATGAACGTCTATAAAGAAGTTAGTATCTAGATTTAGTACTAGAACTTTTGAAAATCTATCATCTTAATTTCGAGCTAAGGCTTTCTAAACTGGTTGGTTGATACTGTTGCTTGTCTTTCTTCACTCTAAGCCATTAGTTTAATTTCATGATTTTGTTTGTGGCTTTCATTTGTTTTCAAGATGTTTCATTGTCAAAAGTTTGGTCGTCTCTAGTAATAATTCAAATATGCAAGTGGCCATCCTGAAATCAACTAGCTCCATTTACTGAATTATACGGGTTATTCTCGATGGGGACATGAGTTGATAAATATAAGATGTTTATTGTTTATTAGTTTCTCAATGTTTAACATTAAAATATAAGTTATTTTGTCATACTCAATACAATTTTGAGTCTCGTGGCAATGTCGGGTATGTAAATTAGTTAGCTTAATTTGCCTATGAAAAATTTAATGTTGACTACAACATATATAATAGAGATATGATAGTGAGCATCAGTGCAGCCATCCGCCGATAATGGAACATTAACGCTATTGTGTCCAATTCTAAGTTAAGATTGTCGAATTTAAAGTATTTAACATTGAATTGGTAGTATCTGTTTTTAGCCTTTAAATGTTTACAAAAAACTTTTCAAGTGGTGAGGATAAAGTAGCTTGATTATTCAAATTTTAACTTTAATTGGGAGATAATCATGTTAGCTTTAAGAATATTTAAGTGGAAAAATTATATAATATTTTTACAATTTTATACATAAAATTATACTGTACTTACAAATTTCGTGTGTATAAAATTACACTTTGAAATTAATTGAGCACAAATTATAAGTTTGAAAATTTAAAACAAAGATCTTAGGGGTCGACTCTTTAGCATGCTTTTCATGTGCATAATCCTCTAATTAATTCTTTGAGCTTTTGGTAGAGACGTGAATGGCTTTTTCACAAACACGAACTCTAGAGTTTGTCTTGCACGAACACGAACCAAGGTTCCTGCTTCTTCTTTCAGTTTGAGATTTTTTCATCATACTCCTTGGACTTGAGGGCTTCAGGCAATGTTTGCTGCTTTCTTGCCACTTTCCTTGAAGTTTCACATGATGCAGGACAAAAACAAATCTTTTATGTTCCTCACCGTTTTCGATGGATTTAAACTTGAACTTGTTGCACCGTTGTCCCGCATTCTGTGCGTTCCTCATCATTTCCACCGGATCTGAACTTAAATCCCCGGTTCTTCGCATTCCTCATCGCGTTCTTCAAATTTGGCATTGAAACTGGGATTTGATTTTCCTTAGACTTGATTTCTCCTCTCGTGGGCGTTTGTGCTTAATCGGCTTAAAGAGCCGGAAAGATCTTCTTGTAGAGAGATTTTTCTTCTTCTCTAATTTTGCTTCTCCAATTCTTTTTTCCCCCCCATGTTTTTAGCCTTATGGGGCTATTTATATGTATAGAGAATATGTGGTTTAGTTCAAGAAAACCACATATGATAATTATCATGTATTTATCTCTTATATTTATCTTCAGAGAAAATAAATATGATAATTATATCTCCTTGATTATTCAATTTATTTTATTTAAAAGGATAATTAATGGAACATTCTAGAATATTCTTGAATATTTGGGCTAAATGATGAGCATGTATGGGCTTTAGTCATTTTAGACTTTGAGGCCCAATTTGGCAAAATGTACTTTGGCTAAAATAGCATAATGAGTCATTATTCATGGTCTTTGGTTATGTGCTTTTGGGCTCCCAAAAATTGGGTTTCTTGAACTTGTGGTATCCAAAATTTTATGGACTTTTGAATTTTAGACATCATTTTAGAAATGGGCTAGACAATTTAAATTGAGTTTAATATATATTTAACTCAATTAAATTTTGATATCTACAAATGCCCCCTTAAGATTATTTATTTATACACTTTTTTTTTGTGTAATAAATAAAATAATCTTGATTTTTTTTCTTAATGAAAAAATTTGTTGGGTCCTTCTAGATGTGAGAAAAATTTTGTCATGGGATATGTGTTTGATTGCATCAACTTTAGTCTCCTTCGTGAAATATATTTATAATTTGGGTAGAAAATAATATTTGATTTAAGCTATTTATTCATCCCAACATCAAATAAACTTAACTTGAAATAGGAGTTGAATTTGATTTGAATTTTATGACCAATGCATGAATTGCTAGTAGAGCTCCAATTCCTTTAGGACTTAAACTTCAATTCCGATTAGATTTTACAAACCCAATTGAATTGGACCAGCAACTACAATAAATTTGATTTTAATCTGCTACAATTTCCCAACCAGTCGAGGTACGCTCCTTTTTTTTTTTTTCTTGCCACTTTCTTTCTCAATCGCTCCTGGCTTATTATTCAATGTCTAATTTCTCCTCTTTTTTATGGTTCTGTTTTTTACGCAAAATTTGATTCGAAAAATCATGTTAATTCAAAAATGTCGGCGGGCAGAAGGAAGCGAGCCGGGTCGGGTAAATGTGGCGGGTATGAAATTGTTTAGTATTTACAATTTTGCCACACCAACGTCGACACCATCACTGCCAAATGCCTCACTGTCCTAAGCCCTTCCAATTCAACCAGAATTATGTAGCAGCGTTGCATCAACTGAAAATGGAAAAGGAGTGAGCGAAGGAGATTTCTAAGGTGGGGAAGGATGGTGGAAGCCACTCTCCTTCGAAAGGCTACCAATCGTGCCTGTGAATCACCAGTCAAAACCACTGCAAGCTGTTTAGCAAATCATCGAGGGAGAAGGTAGAGAAGAAACAGACACAAGCACAGATTGACGAAGATGATGAACGATTAACAGTAACATTGAATGATTGACGGCCAACGGTCTCAGATGTGTTCCATAGAACCTTCACGATGGGAGACTCGGAAGCTGGAATGTTTTATCCCCAAATCTCCTCTGCCCTCTCCTCTCATTCACGTGCTATGTCTGACGATGTGGATTTTACGTTTTTGTGGGGGGGAGGGGGGATTTCACGTGGCTGATAGAAGAGGAAAACGCGTCGAGTTCGTTCCTGATTCCCTTAATAGCAGTGGTGATTTGATGAGCAGGGGCCTGGGATCGGATGGCGCCGGCGAGGGATAGAGAGAGAGAGAGGTGGCAGTGTTCTTGGAGAGAAGACTGCGGAGGAGGGAAGAAGACGAGGGACAGACGTTTGGAGTAGAGTAGAAAAGTTTGGGGGGCAAAGTGTCTATTAAACAAGGCTAGGATGACAATTTCAGATTTTTCTCCTTTTTAGTTTGACAGTAAATCACAATGTTAATTTTGCAGAAGATTTACCCGACCCGGCTCGCTTCCTTCTTCCCGCCGACATTTTTGAATTAACACGATTTTTCGAATCAAATTTTGCGTAAAAAACGAGCTCAGCCTTGCTCCCTGTCCCAGATCAAAGTGCATGCTTCCCATCTAGCATTTTCAGCCAATTCGTTTCAACTTTAGTCAATTGGCTACAAAATGATTTTTTTTTATTTTTACATTTTTTTTATTTGAAACTAATTTTAATTAAAAGCCAATATTATGTAACTACAATAATCGATTAAAAATATAATTTTTATAATCTTACTAAATTTTTATGAATTTTTCTAGTTTCAAGTCTTAAAAAAGAAAAATTCATAAAAATTTAACAACATCCTAAAAATTTACTTTCAAATTGATTATTGCATCTACATAATATTGACTTTCAAATGAAATTGGTTTCACGTAAAAAAGATGAAAAAGTTAAAAAAAGTCAGTTAACTTTAGACGAAACGAATTGGCCCTTAGTATCCGTCAGGTTGCTTTTCCCATGTCAACGGCTTTTGTTGTTTGCTTTGTGTGCCAAATCAAATTTCTCTGTTGCATGTGCTTTCAATTCATGCATTACTTATTTATTATGATTATTATTATTTGGCTTTTGCTTGTATTTCCTTGGTCTTTTGCGCATGAAGCAGGATAGCTCTCGTGGCGAATAATAGCAGCAGCTTTTCCATAACCTGAGCGGGCTTTACACTCCAGCTGGGTAATTCGGTTCTGCCCTTTAATTTTTGAACCGTTAAACGAAGCATGGCTCCTTCTTTTTATTTATTTATTTTTTTTTTAGACCGTACCTCTTTTTTTTTCTGAAATTTGCTGCAGTTGGTGGATTCGCACCCAAGAGAATTGTAAAACCTCCAACTTGTAATTGTTACGTAAAGGGCTCCTTAGGTTGCTCAAGTACCTGACTTCTGAGTGCAGTAGGGAACCAAGAGCTTAGGTATAAATCATTTTCAAACTTTGATTTTGAAATATTCGATCTTTCTAATTCCTGATGGCGTAGACAAACCTTTTAGGTTTTAAAGTGAATCTTTTCAGTCTTGTCTTTGTACCTCTTTTTTGAATCATGAACCACCTAAGTCCTTTTGCTGTGAAGTGATTATCATTACTTTTGCTGTTGCATCAAGTTTATTTTCCGAGTAGAACATTTTGTTATAAGATGGCTGCCCCGAAAGTGCGCTCAGAAGTTATACCAGCTTCCAAGCTTGTGAAGATTGATTGGATTGTTGAGTCTGCGGTTGGCAAATATTTGATATTTCTGAAGGCAATTGTGAAGACACGTTTTGGAGGAGATGCTAGTCCACTTAAGCTCGTCGTCCTTCCGTTGGCTCCATGGACCACCTAGATTGAGTTGAGGAATCAGGCATGCCAAGGCTTAGTGAGTATCATTTGGAGAAGCATATGGTTCCTGGAGATGTTGTCTTGCTTGATCATTGACTGTCTTTGTGTTTTCTTTTGTCCCATGTGAATGTTCATGACGTTCCAAGGCTGCATGTTGTAGAGCTTATTTCTTGTCATCAACTGAAGTGAGGCTCTTCCCTTGATTCAAGATGTGAGATTCAATATTTACATGGCTTTAAAGAGTGAACTATCGACACTTGTGGTTTGCTGCGGGTGAATGGGCTCAGTGACTTAGCTTCTACCGTCGGAGCTGCACGTTTTAACTATCATCAGCCGAATGGGATATATCGTGCTTTGGTTGAGGCTTAGTCTCCTAGCAGGAATACTTTCATCACTTCAAAAGGTGAAATCGGCATATCGCTTAGGGTGTTGCGCGAGATTAGTGGCCTTTCGACCTAGGGAGAATATTGTGAAGAGGTTGTGCCAAGCCATATGGAGCTCATGGATCATACTATAGATGCCTTGCCAGAGACATGTGTATACGTCTTCAAGGCTTTCTCAGAGATTGCTTCTAGCAAGAACAAAGATAGGTTTTCCAATGCTGACTGGATTGATTTCTGGTTTAAAATGAAAGACCCTATATCCAATCCTTGTGCCTCTAAGCAATACTAGGTGACGACTCAGGTGAAGTATGATCATAGCAGCCGATGCATTAAAAGTCCGCGAATCAAGAGACCATTTATGACGGCTCCCCAGAATTCTAATTTTCCATTTGATTTATCAACTTTCCCCAAGCTTAGGTGTCCTACTTCTCTCAAATTTCGTGATGAGCTCAAAGTTGCCACTTACTTGGCTTTATGGCTTTACTGCTATGTTCTTCCTTTCAATGATGACTTATGACCTGGAAACTTCAAAGTTGCATCAAAGATGGCACAAGGAGTCACTTTTAGCTTGCTACCTCCCATTCTAGCTTGCATTTATAAAGAGCTTTTTGAGACTAAGCAACTTGAGGGAGAGTCTCGCGATCTTGGAAGAGTGAGAGTAGCATTTCTTGGTCATTTCCTCTATGCTTGGGCTAGCTTACATTTTCTGTGAGGAGTCTATGACACTATGAGCAAGGATTTTCCTCGTTTTTTGATCTAACAAATTTGTGGAACTATGAATGCTTATCATTACTAGGAAGATTCTGCTGCTGACTGTAGGTATTTGTTATGTGGTGGCCTTTCGTCTTGTGATTTCTCATGGAATCCTATGTCAGCTACAGTGAATCCAATGGAGCATGCTAATGATGGGAAAATGGGGCAAAAAACAACGGAGTTCATGATAAGCCTCCTTCTTGGGTACTTGACATATCATTAGAACAATACCTTTATCCTGAACTACTATAATCCCTATTGGTTTGCTCGGCAGCATGGTTTTTTTTAGAGGCTTCCTAGCAACCCAAAGCTCACTACTCTCCTTTCTTGGCCTGACTCCTTATATGAAGCGTGGTTGTCTTTGACTCGGATTAGCATAGGTGCTCAGTTCCACCACCCTAAGTTTTCTTTTACCATTAGCTTACAAGTTGACCTGAGCTATACAAAATGATGGAAAAATAAGGTACTCCCTATTTTGGAGAAAATTCCAGTTTCTACATTGTTGGAGAGTGAGAAACTAAACTTCGAGTTATCTTTTGTCAAAGTTCCACCAACCTTAGTTAAGGAGCAAAACCTGGATCTGAAAAAGTGTCTAGCGACGGGAGTATCAGTGGCCCTTACAGGAAAAAGAATCAAGGTGAAACCTCGTCAGCAGTTTTTGCTAGAACCTAGTATGCAAGCTTCGAGCAACCAATGTTCTTCCTCTTGTCAAAACTTAGGGAATAGTCTTGGCATGTCCCCGAAGTCTCTTAATGAGGGTAAGTATTTCCCTTCTATTTTAATTCAAAATTTTTGGTTCATTTATTTTAGTTTGTCTAATTTTCTCCTAGTTACAGTATTCCCTGACGTACCAAAATTACAACACCTTCTCTCTGAAGTATACCTGGCACATGGAATTGAGAATATTGGAGATTTAGATGGTTTATCTGATCATCCCATATAAAATAATTCAAATGCGAAATATGAATTGGAAGTTGTGTCGAGTGGCCAAGTCATAACTTCTCCATGCAAGGCACATATCATTGATATAGTCCCGACACCTCTTTCTTTGAAGGGAAACTCACAAATTGTGCGAATAATCTCTCGTGCTTCTAGCATGGCAAAGAAGTTTTTTACTTCAACGGATCTCATTAAAGAGACTATTTACCGTGGCCTCATAGACTACTTGAAGAAGGAAGGTGATGCTGCTTTGCAAAATGGGTTTTTTTCACTAGAAGATTGGTGGCGTTGCAAGAAGGATGAAATTTTGAAGTTTCTGACCAAATGTTTCATTGTGGATTGTACCCTTTTACTCGAAAAGATGGATATTTTACTAAAAAAAATTAAGGTGTACCTTTCACAATGGCAAGAAGCCATGCAGTCGTTAGACCCAGAGCTAAATTAGAGGGAGCTTGTTTCTGTTGAGGCGAAATATGGCATTCATACTTCACAAGTGGCAACTTTTGCTGAGAAGATAGATTCGTATGTTAACACCATAGAGGATACTAATGCCCAGATAGAGAAGCTTTAACAACAAGTGCTCAATTCATCAACTGCCATTGATATGTTCTGAGATGACAACCAGAAATCTCTTGAAGCACTAAGTTCCTTGGATGCAGGGCACAAAGAAATCAAAGATCACTTAGTTGCAGGGAGATCTAGGAATGAAGCAGTAAATCGGCGAAGGCAGAAACTTGAGAAAGAGTTTTTAGACATTTTTTCTGGGGGTTAGGCCACCATTTCCATGTAGCTTTATTTTCCCTTCCTTTTCAGGATTATGTAGGTTATGGTAGGATTCTGGAATAGAATGGAGAGTTTTCTTTTATCGTTGAATCTTATTGTCTTACTTATTTCTAACCTTCGAATAACATTCCTAACCTTAATAATAAAGATGTATTTGAACTAAGTGACAAGCGAAACATGGCTCAAAAGGAAAACTTTCAATTGATTTAGCCATTCATAGTTTACACTTGTGTGGACCAAGACATTTTTTATTTTGAGGATTTTGTTGTACATAGTTTATACTCGTGCGGGCTAGGAGTATTATATATATATATATATATATATATATATATTGTCATACAATTTAGGCTCTTGTGACAAGAAGAATGCCTCCAAGTCTTCATGCGTAGAACTTTTTCAAGAACATCATCGTTGAGCTCATTTGATGGGATGAAATCCACGCTTCACAACAAGGTATTGGACAACAATCTTTAGATCTCCTCTTTAAGACTCAACAAGGTATTCAGGAACATTGGCTTTGGATAGTCCAACCTCCCCAAGTTTAGTTCCTTTAAGTCATGAACGGTTGTTTGCCCCCATTTGTCAAAAGCTTTAGGAGCAGGGCCCAGTTCAGTTTCATCGAATGCCTTTTCCATGCTTGACTCTTCTTGATCTCACTCTTCGAGTTTAACATTATTACAGGAGATTACTTTTTTTTTAGGATCATCATCTTGGTGATATGCTTAGTGACGATGCCTTTGTCTTATTTGCTTTTGGGGCTTAGTCTTTGCTTGTGCTTTTGGAGGAGCTCCATTTGGTCTAAGTCGTACAAAAATAAAGGTTCATTGTATATTATTGGCATGGGCCTTTGGCCCCAAGCGTTTGAACACGAAGACTCGAACATTTTCATGGCTTTTGTGGCTCTACTTAGTCTTCATCATACTCGTAGATTTGGATCATCACTGGGTTACATGATGCATTCTTTGTAAGGTCAGAAGGTTGATATCCTAAACCATGCTTTTCTCCAAGCTGGCCTTTTCCTAGGATCGTATCCAAATCACTAAGTTGCCAAAGTGCACCTTTGTTATATTCTGCCTTTTGAAATAATTTTTTGACCTTGGGTCCAAACCACGCATTTGCTTTCAAACTTTGAAATTCTTATATTTTCTTTGTAGGTTCATTAGACATCGCTAATTTAGATAATGAAGAAATCAGTAGAACTAAGCCCTTTTTAGCACTTTGGCATATTCCCTAAAGAAGTAAGGTTTGCTGGTTGAGGGCATGTTCTATTTTTTGCTTTTTGCTTTAAGAAGCATTATGCAGAAAGCTTTGGGCCTTGTATCTTGATAGTCCTCTAGGTAGAACTTGACATTAGCAAAATGGGTTTCCCCGATGTCAAAAGGGGCTGTTTCTGCCACAACACGCTTAATACTTCCATCATTATTAGCATACTTGAAGCATTAGTGCCAAGTTGATGGTATAACTCCATTTTCATGCATCCATGTTCAGCCCGAGCAATAGGTCATACAAAGTATTTGCATCAATGATATGAAACAAAGCCGAGGTCTTCAACTTTTTTATCTCCATTGTAAGTTGAATTTTCCCTACAGAGCATTGCCCTTTTTGGTTGAAACCTTGGATGATCAACTTGCTCTTTGAAAGATCTTTTGTAGATAGCCCAACTTTTTTAATGGTTCAAACAGCCATGATATTCACGGCAGAGCCATAATCAATTAAGACCCTCTCAACCCGGTGCTCACGAATATATCCATTTACAAAAAGAGGTCGATTATGCCGATGATGACCCAATTACAAGTCTTCATCATCAAAAGATATTGTAGCCATACAGGTGACATGCTCATCATTTGCCCTTTTGTGAAATGCCTTTCCCTCATAAGCCTTTAGGTCAACGAGCACTTGAAGTAAGGCTAGACAAACATCTTGTGGTAGCTTAAGAACTTCATTCATGGTCATGCTTCCAGGAAAAATCTTTGAGTTTAGAGATGATATTGGCCTTTACTGTGTCAACTTATTCTTCGATGCTTACTTTGCCGAGTCCTTTTTGGCTACCACTTGATTTGCTATATCTACAAATGGCTATGGTATTTGCTTCCACATTATGTTTTGTAAAGTATGATTTTGTGAAGTATTCAACTAGTGTCATGGACCTCTTAACCACCTAGGGTGGCTTTACATCCATTGGATGCGGTGGTCTTCAGACTTTCCTAGGCATTTTGGGATGCATTCTTATGGAGTTGTGCCTGTTTAACCTTTCTTGCTCTTTGTCTTTCGGAGCTTCTAACAAGAGATGGTGTGAAGGTTGATTCCTTCTTCATTTTTGGTTTCTCACCATTGTCCATTCACTATCTTTCTTATCCAATGAACTAGAATTTGTTAAATCTCCCCACTCAGTTGGCTTTTCATCTTAGTAGCTCATTGGGTTGAACACTTTCGAAGGACTTGGGATGTTTACCTTTCTTGTCCAAGTGTATTTTTCTTTCTTACTTGTGAATGTTGACCATCCTTCACTAACTTCATCTTCCGACTCAGATGAGGATTCCCATGTATCTAAGTCATCAACTACGACTTCATAAAAGCTTGTAGTGTTTGGGTCCTTAGAGTATTTTGGCATCCTAGGGTATGCATAAATAGTTGTCACCTCACCATCAACTTCAAATTTCATTAGCACAACATCTTTTGGGCTATGTGTAAGTACTTCAAGTGTATTTCCTTTTTTGTAAGGTCTTGAGAAAAGATCTTGACTTCATCCTTGAGTTTTTCCAAGAATTTCGGGGAAACCGGTCCAAAGCCTATCTCAGTAACATTGGCAACCAGTGGTTCTTCCAAATCATCGAATTTGATATGCCCTTCCTTTTCTATTCAGACTATGAGATCTTTTAACACAAAGCATTTCTCGATTGGATGGCCAACAATTCGGTAAAATTGGCAATACTTGGGGTCATCCACTCTTCTAACCTCATCCGGTCTTTTTGGGTTTAGTAGTTCTATCAAGTTCCTTTCAAGCAACTGGTCTAAGATTGCTGGAACATTAGAATTTGCAAATAGATATTGCTTTGCTTCATGCTTTTTGAGCGTCATTCTTTTCTTCACGTCTGGTTGGCCCTTCATAAATTTGGTATCAAGACTCGAGCTTTTTTTGGAGATCTTCACTGGAGTAGTAGCTATGACCATGATTTCCTTTTCCTTCGCAACATTTTCTTCTTTGTCTTCCTTGTCATCTCTCTTTTAAGAGGAATTGTTTAGAACATAGCTCCAATGCGTTACAATCTAGATCTCTAAGTTGCGGGCCCTTGTTGCGAGTTCTTTGAACGACTACAACATATTTCCCTTCAAGCTATAAAATATTCCCCAATGCATCCCTTATGCACACATATCAATGGAGGAGGCTTCACTTATCTGCTCCTTGCAATTGAGGACTTTAGTTCTCTAACACTCTATGTACTCCATCACTAGTTCATCTTTCCTTTGTTTGGTTGCTGCTAACTTTGGGAGGCTGACTGTCCTTCTTTTGTTGTAGAAGCATGATAAGAACTCTCTTTCAAGTTGGTTTCATCCATCGATGGATCTAGCAGGGATGTCCGTGTACCAATCAAAACCAGCTTTTTTTAATCATCGAACAAGTTGCTTTACCATGAGATCACCACAGGTCCCGACATTGTTGCAGGTTTCAATGAAGTAAGCTGCATGTTGCTTGGGGTTGCCCTTGCTATCAAATTGTTGGAATTTTGGTGGTTGATAGCCCAATGACATCCTTAGCTCATCGATCCTTCTTGAGTACGACTTTGCATATATTAAGGATGATTGTGGAGCCACTTTGGATTGAGCTCGAATTGTATCCATAATCATATGTTGTAGTTGCTGCACAGACAATGAGACCACAGACCTTTGTGCTATGTCATTTAAGGCACTTTGCAGGACCGTACAATCATATTGACTTTGCTTTTCCTGCTTTTCCATCTTCTCGAGCGTTTCAGCAATAGGATCAAGAGCTTGCTTTGTGCCAATTATAGTTGCTTTCCTAGGAAAATGTTGAGCTTCTAGTTTACTCATCAACAACACAATCTGGGCATCTTCCTTTTCAAGTTTGGCCATCAACCTTCAATGGAAAACGCCATTTGTTCATGATGATCCTCAGGATTTCCAAAATCTGCTACCAAGGTTGGCAACTTCAACTTTGAGGATGAAAAGTATTCTGCCCACCTTTTCTTTGAGAAAGTCACAGATCCAGTTTTAGGTTTTTTACTTGTGGTGGCTTTCTTCATTGATCTCTTGGAAGATGCGTGAGTTGTTATTTTCTCGACAGAAACTTCCACTTCCTTGTTCCTACTTGAGCAGCTAGAGTGGCTTGAAGGATTGGATCTTCTTTTCGTTGGTTGAACTTTTATCTTTTCTACATCAACTCTTTCTTTCTTGCTTTTGTGAGAAAATTACTTTAGCGGAGATGCCAATTGAGATCCTTTGGCACGAGCTTTTGCACGAGTAATTGTGCAGCTTCCTTTTCCATTGCCACAGATTTCCAAATGTTAATAGCAACATTTTGGGCTTCCATGATTTTCACTTGAGTTTCTTCAAAACTTCGTCAATGCAAGAGATGAGAGGTAGAGAATGTCCCCAAATTTGTATGCATAAATTCATGTGTAAAAATTACACTTTGAAATTAATTGAGCACAAATTACAAGATTGAAATTAATTGAGCACAAATTACAAGATTGAAAATTTAAAATGCAGATCTTGGAGGATTGACTTTCTAGTGTGCTTCTCGTATGCACAATCCTTTGATTAACGCATCGAGCTTTTGGTATAGACGTGAACGGCTTTTTCACGAACATGAACTTTAGAGTTTGTCTTGCACGAACACGAACCAAGGTTCCTGCCACTTCTTTCGGTTTTAGATTTTTCCATCATATTCCTTGGACTTAAGGGCTTCGAGCAATATCCGCTGCTTTCTTGTCGCTTTCCTTGGAGTTTGACTTGATGCAACACAGAAACAAATCTTTCACATTCCTCACTGCTTTTGCCAAATTGGAACTTCAAATTGATGCAGCTCCATCCTGTGTTCTTTGCATTCTTCACCAATTCCACCGGATCTAAACTTGAACTTGATGCAACACCATCCCGTGTTCTTTACATTCCTCACCATGTTCTTCAAATCTAGCTTTGAAACTGGGATTTGATCTTTCTTGGACTTGATTTCTCCTTTCGCGGGGCGTTTGTGCTTGATCGGCTTAAAGAGCTACAGAGAGCTTATTGTAGACAAATTTTTCTTCTTCTCTAATTTTGCTTCTCTAATTTTTTCCCCCCATGTTTTTGGCCTTGGGGGGCTATTTATAGGTGTAGAGAATATGTGGTTTAGTTCAAGAAGACCACATATGATAATTATCATGTATTTATTTCTTGTATTTATCTTAAGAGAAATTAAATATGATAATTATCTCTCCTTAATTATCCAATTTATTTGATTTACAAGGATAATTAATAAAACATTCTAGAATATTCTAGAATATTTGGGCTTTAGTCATTTTAGACTTTGAGGCCCAATTTTTCAAAATGGACTTTGGCTAAAATAGCATAATGAGTTGTCATTTGAGACCTCTGGTTGCGTGTTTTTGGGCTCTAAAAAATTGGGTTTATTGAACTTGTGGTTTTCAAAATTTGATGGACTTTTGAATTTTCAACATTAATTTAAAAATGGGTTTGACAATTTAAATTGGGTTTAATATATATTTAACCCAATTAAATTTTGATGACTACATAAACATCTCATCACTGATTTTTATACTTGGTATAACGGTGTCTAACTCCATCTTTTTCAAGTTTTGTGGTATCCAAGTGTCTAGTTGTGGGGTGAGACCAATATACACGTTGAGTGCCTAAATCTAGTTTGAGATTTTCCTATCTACCTGTTTCAATGTTTGTGTTAAGTTTGCATGTGTCCAAGTGTTTGATTGTGGTGTCTAGGTATCTAATTAAGATGGTTGAATGCCTAGTGTAATAAGTTAGGTGTATAAATGTGGTAAGGGAATGCACATTCTCCATAATTATAGTGTCAATTGTTCAATTATGATTATTGAATGTCTAATATGATATATTGAGTGTTTAGTATGATATGTTCGTATCTAGTACTCCCTCCATCCCACTATCTTTGCTCAATTTGACTTTTTTGAATAGTTTAAATTGAATTTATTCATATTATTGTTTGTTAGAAAAAAATTTAAACAAAATATATTTAGAAACTATAGATCTTGATTTATCATTGATATATAAATATCTTTATTGATATATTAAAATATTAAAAATAAAAAATTATAGATTAATTGTTGAAAAGTGAATGGTGCAAAGAATTTGAGACGGAAGAAATATGATAGATTGAGTGTATAATCTATATGATTGTTTGATGTTAAAGATAAAAAAAATAATGATTAATTTAGATTACTTAAATAAAAACAAAAAAGTAGTAATTTTCTTTCATAAAGTACTTTTAAAAATAACATGATTATTTCATAAATTAAAGATAAATTTTAAAGGAAAATAAAAATAATTTTTTTATAAAGAAAACATAGATTAGGTGTTTATCCCTGGTGTACATCCGCCAGGGTTGATGCCAGAATAGGCCTATATAATATGGATTAGCTGTAAGTCTAAGATTGTGAAAACTTAAATAAGACTGAACCACTTAATTGTGTACTTTAACAAAACTTAAAATAAACATTTTAATGATAGTTAGTAATGACTTGAATTATATTTGTTTTAAAATAGCTATTTTTCATTAATTTTTTCGCTTAATTAGCATAACAAAAAATTGGGTAAATAGTACCCATCATCCTTGAACTAAAACCCATATTTCTAATTCAACCCAAAATTATAAAATGTTACACCATTCATCTTTTAACTATAAAAATGTTATACCATTCATCTTTTAACTATAAAAATGTTATACTATTCATCCTACCGTTAAGTTTAATCATTAAAATGGACGGAACCTTAGAAACCTCAAAAGTTTTACATCTCATAATCAAAACACCTTCTCCTAACTAACCACCCAATTCTCCCTCCCTTCCTCGCCCATCTGGTTCTCAACTTTGCCATCATTCAGAAGTTTTTTTCACCTGTATTGAGGTTTATCAAGTGTTATCCTTCTATGATTATGATTGGGATTTTCTTTATCTTTTGGGTATTTGTGTGTAGGTTTTCAATTAGGACTTAGAAGTGAGAAGTGATTTTAATTCATTTTATAAATAAAAAAAGGCCAAATCCTCTATTGAATTCCAAGCATTGTTACCAGTTGTTGTTTATCCTAGTTTATTATTTAATTCTCCTTAATCCACAAAATTTTGGCACTATAGCTGCTGCAAATGTTCCATGACTTATTCTTCATCATCGGCTCATTTTCGACCGCAACGTAGAAGATCATTATAGTGGCCTCTGTCACTTTCACATTCAATTCCAGTGGCCTTGGGTTTCCTTATGCTTTAGAAACAAATTTATTCACGGTTGGCGTTGGTTTACTTATGCTTTCAATGGGATTAACTTTGATCTATAGGAAATTCTGGCGATGTTTCGGCCTGTTTCGCCAAAAGACAACAACTTACACATAGCTCCAAGGAAGAAAATCAAACATCGTTGGAGATCTCGATTTCTTTGTCTAGGTGACAAGGAAAAGTTCTAACAATGATCGGACGCATCTCCAAGGAGGAAGACTGGACAGCAATCCACTTATGGCTCAAAGGGAAGAGGTTTGACAATAATAGTGCCATGGCCAACAATGGCGACAATGCTAGATGTGAGTTGGCGGAGATTCGAAGAGCAGCTGTAGTAGTGGTCGTTAGGCTAGATGAGGAGGCTAGACAGAGGTCAATTGTAGGGACAATTGGAAGGTGACAGTGGGGATTAACTAAGGAGGATAGGAAAAGGAAAAAAAAAAGGTGAAACTATATACATTTTCATAGTTTTAGGACTCAAATAAAAAATATTACTAAGTTTGGGACAAACTATGCACTTTTCCCCCCAACAAATGCTTATTCTGTTACTTCCTAATGGCCTAACCTAGCAGTACTACGTTAGGATGAATGGTATAATATTTTTATAGTTAGAGAATGAACAGTGTAATGTTTTGTAGTTTAGGGATGAATCTGCAATATGAGTCTTAGTTTAGGGACGACAGATGCTATTTAGCCCAAAAAATTTATAGAAAATATTTATTACCAAAAGTGTTTTTAAAGTTTATGGTCTTGATTAGTGCACAATCTGGGTAAATCATCATCATAATAATCATCATGGGGTTTCAATGGGTTCAAACATCTAGCCATTTAGGGTATAGTCATTTTGATATCGGGTTGTTTGGGTCTAGATCATTTCATATTCGTGTTACTTAGGGTTTGAGTCAATTAGGTTCAGATTATTTGAGTTTGATTTTGCTTGAATCAGGATGAGGTTCAGGTTATCTCAAGTCTAGTTACCGTTAGGCCCTTGTCATTTTTAGTCAATTCGATTAGTTTAGGTTCATATTCAAGTAGGTTGATCCAAATCTTCAGGCCGTGCTAATTCACTATCCCTAGTTATGTGACCAAACTTACAAAGTTGGAAGTTGGAACTACTAGTTTGGGGTCAAGTTTCCAAGGCCTAGAGTTTAAGGAGTTTAAGTGTCTAAGTTTAGAGTTTGAGGGTTACTTGTGGTGTTAGGCCTTTCCACAAATCTTAGCCAGAAAGGAAAGAGAAGGTTGATAAATACTCCTTACTGTGATGATTGATCAGCGAAAATGGAATTCTCCCGTGGCCACAACTCTCACCACCACCACCGAAGAAACGATGAGCAGGAAACGCCTCCATTCCTTGAAGATAATCAATTCGCGCCGCCTCCGCCGACTCGGCCGTCACCGGGACGCGAATTCGCTGAGATGAGCCATGTCCACCACTTCCCTGGCTCACCCAATTACCCTCCGCCCCAATTCGACCCACCTCGGCCACCTCCGCCTGTGGTTCAGGTGAGTCATGTCCACCACACCGTCGGCTCACTCAATTACCCTCCGCCGCAATTCGACCTACCTCCGCCACCTCCGCCACCTCCGCCGTTGGTTCAGGTGAGTCATGTCCACCACACCGGCGGCTCACTCAATTACCCTCCGCCCCAATTCGACCCACTTCCGCCGCCTCCACCGGTAGTCCAGGTGAGCCATGTCGACCACACCGGTGGTCCACTCAACTATGCCGCGCCACGACCGGCCGAGGTTCTTCATGTTGATCATGAGGTGCGTCAAGAACGAGTTGATCATGGCGATGGCCATCACCATTTTAAGCCCCATATGCCATCTTTCCTTCACCATCACACCCAGTCTCCGGACCTGTCCGAGCTTTCTAGGAAGCCTGCTGTCAAAGTTTATTGTAAAGCTAACACCACTTTGATTCTCACCATTAGAGATGGCAAGGTCATTCTTGCTCCATCTGATGCTTCTGATGGCTTCCAGGTACTTTGTTCTTACTCTTTGCAAGGATTGTTGCTTTCATTGCTGTAGGGATTTCACTAGTATTTTAGTTTCTTAATTAGTATAAAAGATCTTGTGCTTTTAGAGCTCTAAAAGCTGTAAAGGAGCTTGCCATAATGAGTCACAAGATTCCTATAGCTGAATCCAACTAGCTGGGACTGAGGCTGAGTCAATTGATTGATCAGTAATTTCTTGATTAAGACAATTTGTTGTTCAATGCACCAGTAGAAAGTAGTTTGGTATGCACTCTCTGGTCTTGTTCAGTGTGGTACTAGTTTTCAAAAGAATCTGATAACATGTTAGCCTTGTTTGACAGGGAAGGTGGAAATAAGAAAGGAAAGAAAAATGTTGTTATAGTCTTACATTGTCCCTCTCTGAGATTCTGACCTTGCTTGAAAATTGGGCTTGTTGTTGTTGCATTCGTGAATTGTTTCTTTATATTTACCAAATAATCCAGTTTTATAGCTCTATATTCCATTTGAACTTCACTGGATGGTTGTGATGTTTGCTTTATCGTTTTTGTTCTGCAACAGCACTGGTACAAAGATGAGAAGTACAGCACAAAAGTAAAAGATGAAGAGGGTTATCCTTGCTTTGCTCTTGTTAATAAAGTCACAGGTCAGGCCATGAAGCATTCCGTTGGAGTTACTCATCCAGTAAGGATCTTCCATAGCTTATGTCTGCAGTTGTCTCCATTTCTTTTTCAGTCTGTCCCGAGTTTTTGTTACTATGAATTTTGGAGAAATGATTTGCATTTATTTTCTTTAAGGACCATAATTATGGAGGACTTAGAGTTTTCCACTTTTGTTAATGCTGAATAAGTTGATGTTGGATGGTTTTTCTTTTCTTTTCTTTTCTTTTCTTTTCTTTTCTTCTTTTTTTTTTTAAATTTGTTTTTTGACTTGTGTCGAAGGGGCAGTTAGGGTGGTTTATCTACAATGGGTGATAAGTTTTAGAAAATTCTCAGGTACTTAGTTGCTTAAAAAAATCATCTTCTAATCTGTATATAATGGTAAAAACATTATAACGACATAGCTCTCATTTTTTTTCCAGGAAATATTCTTCCTGATATCATAAGTTTGCTTTTTATGACAGAAAATGCTCTTTTTTTGGTTCTCATATTTTACTGTGATGAATTGAAATCTTTTATAAGATTGTTATAGGCTTCCGTCAGCCTTTTAGTTTATAGTTCAGAGGGGTTTGGAGCTTTGTTCATCCAGTAATTAAGTAAACTAAGAGAGTAGGGCCTGCTCTCACCAGTTCTAACATTTTTGTCCTCTCATGCATGGAAAACTTTTTAGCTTCTTATTCTTGAAGTCTAGCAAATGTGAAATTCTTACGTTAATTCTCTTTCACTTCATTTAAGCTCTAATTTGGGGCACAGAACACTGAATGGAGGCTTTTCTTCATTTCAAGCTTTTACAGCTGCTGATCTTTAAGGCCACCTAAGGATCATACATGTTGTAGTTCTTCTTCAATAGATATATGTGGCTGAAGGAGTTAGTGTAGTGTTCAGAATCATATAAATCATTCGTCATGTTTCATGTTCATAGAGTAAGAGTGTTGCCTGCGAGTGAGAAGCTTTGAAGATTTTTACTGCAGAGAACTACTAATTTCCCAAAAATTCTTATTTACCTGAAGGGATGATGAACTACTACAGGGACATTATTGTTTAGGTTTGAGATCTCCCTTTTTTTAAAAAAAATCATTTTTCCAGATTAACATCCCATCCATTTTATGTGTTTTTTACTTTCTTCCAGCTGCTATTTGCGTTCAATTTAGTGCGTCAATGTCCATATATAATTTACAGGTTTTGGTGAAAGATACGCATGCACCTTATTCTTCAATTATGGCTATAGGTGACTATAGCCTAGCTTTACACAATTCATTATGTATGTGCCTCGGCATAGCCACCTCCATTTCCAGCCCCACCTTTCGCACATTTTTGTGCGCAGGGGTGTACATTGTCCTTTCACATGACCACCAAAGCAAAATAGACATGCTCAGCTGGATCATTTTATTCTTCTCTGCATTTTGATGGTGATAAATCTCTTTCTCCAGGTGCAGTTAGTACCTTATAACCCAGATGTCCTTGATGAGTCTGTCCTGTGGACAGAAGGCAAAGATTTGGGCGATGGTTACAGAGCTGTGAGAATGGTCAATAATATTCACTTAAATGTGGATGCGTTTCACGGTGACAAGAGATCGGGTGGAGTACATGATGGAACTATCATTGTGCTTGGGAAATGGACCAAAGGAGATAACCAACGATGGAAGATTGTACCACACTGTAAGTTTCTTAACTGTAGCCAAGAGAAACATATTGCACTAGGAAAACATTGGATATATAGTTTTATTATAAACAAATTTTGTGGCAGGATCGTGGCTATTCCACACCTGGCTAGATATTGGCTCGGAGGGATCAGATTTCATGAGTGGTTCTATGTTCTCATCAGCATATTCTCCTGGGACTTTCCTGGTTTGCTTAGTGTGAATATATCAATAGTACTATATTGGTATGTGCTTGTGTAGTCTATTCTATTGCGCCTGGTAGTTGGCAACTGGTAGTTGCGTCTGTGGTTTGAGCGTGTATGTTGTACCAGTGTAAGAATAGAAAAAGGAGACAAGAAATAAAAACAGCAGCAGAATATATAATCTTCCTAGTATTTCACTTGGCTTGCACAAACATTGGAAAAGGAAAAAAAAAAAAAAAAAAAAAAAAAAAAAAAAAAAAAAAAAAAAAAAAAAAAAAAAAAAAAAAAAAAAAAAAAAAAAAAAAAAAAAAAAAAAAAAAAAAAAAAAAAAAAAAAAAAAAAAAAAAAAAAAAAAAAAAAAAAAAAAAAAAAAAAAAAAAAAAAAAAAAAAAAAAAAAAAAAAAAAAAAAAAAAAAAAAAAAAAAAAAAAAAAAAAAAAAAAAAAAAAAAAAAAAAAAAAAAAAAAAAAAAAAAAAAAAAAAAAAAAAAAAAAAAAAAGAAACACGATTTGAAGGCCCGGTATCTTGCCATTTTTTTGTTATGCTCACAGTTACATTGTGACAGTGGTAAGAGGAATCTTACATTGAAGCTCAGCTAGGTGTATATAAGAGGAATCTTCCATCGAAGCTCAGCTAGGTGTGTCGTCTTTCAATCTCACATCGAACCTTGGAGACGCTCGCCAAAGGAATGCCGTCCATCATCACCGCAACCCCCTCGTTGGCTGCTGCTGCTCCATTAAGTCTCGTCCATTGTCTTCCCCTCGTGGACTCGTATTTTATTGCATGTAAAGCACTTTTCTGCTCGGGTGTTGTAGCGGATTTGGTGTAATCTCTTTTATTCACCCTGAATGATGTGCGTGTATGTAGTGATATGTATGTTCATCCCCTATACTGAGCTTCCAGAAATATGTGAGCTACGTATCTCTCCCTGTGCAATATAGGGGTGAAAATGGGCCGGGCCGAGCCCGAGCCCACTAGGCTCGAGCTCGGCCCCTTTGATATTCGGCACTACCCGGGCTCGAGCTCGAATTGCTCGAGCCCAAATTTTTAGGCTCGAGCTCCGCTCGAGATAGGCTCGAGCTATGCCCGAGGGCTCGTTGGGCTCGAATGACAATTACAAATATTTAGTCTTAGAATTATAATTTAGATGAAAGATAGGGACTGAATCTGTAATTTTCTATAGAGATAGCGAGAAAAAAGAAAATGACAGATCATGTCCTAACCTTTCTAATTTTTTTCAGCTTTACCCTGATTTCATAAATCTCACAAATGAGCCATCACCTTCCTCAAGAATTACCAACGCCGAAGGGCTCGTTGGGTTTGATTTTAGTGCATTTTAGGGACTCAGGGCAGGGGAGGGCCTGGACGAGAGTCGGGACTCGGGACTTGGATGTCGGGTCGTGGAGTCGGGACTGGAGGGAGGGACTCGGGACTCGGGAGACCGGAGACGGGCAGACGGCCGACAGGGAGAGTGACGGAGGGAGACGAGGCGAGAGTCGAGACGAGACGAGAGGCGAGAGGGACTGTCTGAGGGAGACGATCTGAAATTCTGAATCTGAAAGAGAGAGGCGTCGAGGGATGCGGAATGGGCGTCGTCGCCTCGTCGGTGATGGCAGAGGGGAAGGAGAGAAGCGGAGGAGGAGGCGACGCCATGGGGAGAAGAGAGAGAAAGAGAGTTTAAGGCCTGATGGTGTCGAGGGAGGAGGAATCGGCGTCGTCGGCAATGGCGGAGGCGAAGGAGAGACGCGAAGGAGGGGGCGATGCCCGCAGAACGCAGAAGAGAGAGGAATAGAGTTTAGGCCTTTAGGGCCTGATGGCCCAAATTAAAAAAAAAAAAAACGTAAAAGGGGCCCGATAAGCCCGCGAGCTTTTGGGGCCGGGTTTGCTCAGGCTCGAGCTCGAGCCCTAAAAATATTCGAGCCCGTTTTTCAGCTCGAAATGCCCTAACTCGAGCTCGAGCTCGAGCTACCCGAAAAAAGCCCGGCCTTTTTTCACCCCTAGTGCAATATATGATGCACAGCCATTACCCTTAGAGGTGGCCAGTGGGCTGGGCTAAATCAGCCCAGATTGGTCCCGGCCTAGGTCAAACTTAGCCCTGGATGAAACTAGTCGAACATGGGCTTGAGGGAAGAGAGATGCGAGGATGGAACCTGACCGGCTCAAGCTTGGCATAGCCCTGAATCGACATGGCTGAGTCGGACCTGGCAGGCCATTGTGCTCAAATTCTTCAGGTTTTAAAATTTTGGGAAAAATCACAAAATTGCACAACAGGCTTCCAAAGGATATAAAGACCCAAAAACATTTTTGCCTCCCGCTAACTCCTAAAACAGCTAGTTTTTAAGAGCATTTTTGGAAAATAAAAATTATGGCTCTTCTATAAATAGATAAGCACATTTCCGCTCTTCCTCACGCTAAGATCTACAAATATCTCTTCTACATCTACAACATTCTCTCACATACACTTCTTAACTCTCTTTCATTTTTCTTAATCTCCTCTTAATCTCTATTTATTTTCTTTCACCAATGGCATCAAGAGGGGAGAATACAAGCAAGGGTGTGTCAAGTGACTCATCTTGCACTGGACTAGGGTTTTTTTTTCCGAAGACACATTAATTGCAAAAGTCTAAGGATCCACATCAAAGAGGTTGCCAATGATAACGCCAATATTGATTTAAGTCTTGACGATCAACTCTTCGACAATGACATTGAAGAGTTAGAGGTCAACTTGACCTTGAATCCAGCTAGAGAAGACGGGTCATAATCGACACCACAAAATGAATGTCTTGAGATAGCACAAGATAAAACGAGGAGTCTCAAAGCTTCGGTTTGGACACATTTCAACCAGGTATAGGAAAATGAAGCAACATTTGCAAAGTGCAAACATTGTGGTCCCAAGTTCATGCATAAACTCAATTCTAGTATGGTAATGCTGATCTACCATTTGTGTAACATCCATGCCAATCTTGCTAGTACTTCTGGTGGTCAAATGTAGCTGAAGGGAGTGGGTAGCTTTGACAGACCAAGTATTTTTTGATATAACCCAAAACGCATGTAAACAAGGTTTGATGCTTCTAAAAGGATTCGGAGGTCTTTGGATAAAGGATCTTCAGCTTTTTAATCAAGCCCTGTTGGTTAAGAAATTGCAATGCATGTTTACTTATGACATAAAAAAACTGGTGTATAAGATCTTGATGAACAAATATAGAGAATGCTACCACCTCACAAAATGGGAGAATTACAAGTGTGTCATAATGGCTAAAAACCATTATATTGTATAATTCTCACCATAGTGATTGTAGTGTGAGGAGTAAAAGGTATTATCAATACCTCCTTAAAAGTGTTCCAAGTTGGTAACTTGGTCCCCAAGAAAAGCCTTAAGGATTGATTGTTTGTCAAGCAACCTATGGACTTTTTTCTAAGGTTTTGGAAATTCGGGTACTCAATTGCAAAACCTTCACAAAAGAGATTTCGAGAGTTATGGGAAGGATATGAATGGTATGAAAGTGCTATTGGAGGCCCAAATTGCTCATGGAAGACAACTAAGGACAAAGAAAACACAAAAAGGCAATAAGGACCTAAGTTTTCTAATGTAGGCCTTAAGATGTGTATGTCTATGACTTAAGTCAAATGGAAGTTTTGTGGGGTTATCCCACATAAGGAGGGTTGCTAAAGGAAGATAAGGATGGTAAAATGTGGGCCAAGAGATTAAGACTAAGAAACCATAGTCTTGTAGCAAGGAAAATGACATAAGACAAGGTTAAGACTACTTAAGTGTGTTTAGTGTACTTTTGACTATTTAAGTAGTCAAGACCACCTTTGCTTCTCTAAATTTCGGCCTCCACCAGCAAAAAGAAAGCCAGCCCTCTCCTCCACACTTCCTCCATAGCCACCATACCTTCAAACTCCAAACTACTTACAATTAAAGTCAAAGAAGCACAATTGGAAAGCTATTTGGTGTTATTGCTTGAGTGCACCTAGGATCAAGCTCCAATTTCAGCATACCCATCAAGGTAAGGGTTCTCTTGCTCTCATGGGTTGTTTTCTGTAATTTTCAAACATCCATGGAGCTAGGGCTAAGCTTGGAAGAGAGCCATGTGCTTGATGAACCAAGCTTAGTGAGGGGAGTGCACTTATTGAAGGTTTTGTGACCTAGTGTGAAGTGCACAATGATGGCAGCGAATTTCTGGGTTTCTAGAGCCCAAAGTTAGTACTAACTACTGTTAAAATCCTCCTAAGACCAAGCATTAGCTTGAGGAGGGCTGCCATAGTGATTTGGTTAAGTTTATTATGTGTTTTATGGACTAACCTATGGTATATGTTGCTGCCACATTTCATGTGTTTGTTGTTTGTGTTTGGATGCTGCATTTGGTTGCTATATCTTGTATATATGCATTGTGGTTTTTTTGTTTTAGTGTCTTTGGATGCAGGTTTTAATGATGGTTACATTGCCTATTGAATCCAACTGCTACCCTTACTAAGTTTCTCAATGAAACTTACTCCCCTCAATTCTGTCATTTCAGGTCCAGCAGAAAGATCACCTTCAAACTAACCTTTGTGGTTTGAGTTTTGATCTGAAATTTCAGGTACATGAACTTCCATATGTCTAGTTATGATCTGGAAATTTTGGTGATTTTAGGAGCACATTTGGTATTTTTAATGGTGGTACTTACTGTGTTGTGCAGCAGCTGTCCAGCATCCTGTTTTTGGAGTCCATT
>SMDT01001685.1:0-75808 GCA_005392925.1 Aquilaria sinensis
AAACGACATCTTTGTCAAATCAGTCGCACTAGCAGCAACCCTGGATAATGATCTTGAAGACATCATATGGAAAAACTATTGCGCAATATGTCAAGGCTACCACCAGCATCTAGTGAGGAATGAAGGAACAGCTGAAAGAGTCCAAAAAACCCAAAATAGAAAAAAGCCCAAACCAAAAGTATCGAACCAAAAAACCCAAAATAGCAAAAAGCCCAAACCAAAAGTATCGAAAACTACTATTACGAGCTATGAAAAATGACTCATTACCTGATCGTAGGAAACTTGGTGGAAAGAAACTGTGAAGATTTAAAAGAAGATCTGGCAACAAGCATAACGAACAATGTTGAGTAAGAGTAAGAAAAACATTAACAAAGCAAGAGGCACTCAAGTATAAAAAGAATAATGAAAAAACTCTACCGTATATATAGGGAAAACGCATAACCTTTGGGTTACCTCATAGAAATCATCATTGTAATCATTATAAAAAAATTTTTCTGTGAGAAAAAGCCTCATGGCCACGAACAGCCAGAAAAAATGATCAAGCCCAGTTACCTCCCTCGGGCACATTAATTAGTAGTCACCTCATCTCCTTCTTCGACTGTTGAGCCTGCCACATGTAGCAACAACACAAGAGGAAATGAGCTGGAAATACAAACAATGACATCTTTACAACTTCCTGAAGAAATGGCCAAAGAGGCGTTGCACCCTTCCTGACAAAATGACGATGGATGAGGCATGGCTTAACACAAGAAATGAGGGATTGTACCCTTCTTAAACAAACATAGGCCACTATTCAAAACGACAACATCTAAAGAAAATGCAGGACCCTGGCCCACATTTTCCTATAAGGAAAGGGACCTATTGATAGGAAATATGCCCAATATAAGACCCAAAATAGACAATAGAAAGCCCATTAAGCTAGTAAGGGAATTTCCATCTCAGAGTAAAATATGATCTCAAAATTACAGGATTAGCCAAAGGATTCCTATCCAAGAACTATTTACTACGATCTCCCCTGGCTATATAAATGCTTCCAGTTACCAATCCCAATGTATGATATTTGTCTCTTCACCCTCTAGCTCCTCTTTATTCACCAAGAATCTAACTTGATCATCGGAGAGTCCTAAGGATCTAACATTGTCTTTGACTGCAGGACCCTATTGTAGAGTTAACAGCACCTCTAGGCCATGCACATATGATCTCTTCAACTATCAGTTTTTTTTTTTTGAAAGAAAAAAATGTTCATTACTTTTCAAGATAATTGTTTAAAAAGCCAATTATCCGTTATATAGGCTAAGGCTCTAGTTGAGTCAAGCCAAGCCTGAACATCCTTAATCTTGGGCTCGACTGAAACTTTTCATCAAAATCATAGCATGATAATAATCATATATTATGTGAATCTCAACTATTAGACAATTTCTATTTCAAAAGATTAATAGTGATATTAATTAATAGGTGCATGAAAAAACAAACAGGAAGTTGATTTCCCACTTTGTGGTTAAGAGTATAAAAGACCTAGCTAGGCATTGAGTATTAATAATAAAGTTGTGAACTAGTAATATTTATAGTAAAATTAATCTAATATAGATCATTATAGTTAACAAATATAAATAAAAGAAATTGACCTATTTCCCAAAGAAAATGATTTAACTTAAAAAATTTAACCTAACCTTAATTTTTTATAACATTTTATGCTCGACTATCTTCCTGATAAAGTGCTAGCCTATATTAATTAACCCTTAATATATTTTCTTATTTCTTTAAATTTTAATTTTTTTTAAAAGAACTTTTAAAGAAAAAATAATGAAGGTAATGGAGAAAAGTTATAATTTGAAGTTAACATAGAAAAGCTTCAATTGAGTGTCATGTATTTTTGTTAAATAAACATGATTGAGTGATAAAAAAAATAATAACACCATCTAATGTAAAATATATTTATAAGTTTAAAATGAAAAGTATAATAACAATTTAACAAAATAAATGATCAGAAGAAAAATTTAATAGTAACCAACCACACCAGGAAACAATCAAAATATTGAATGAAAAAAAAAATAAAACAAAGAACATGTCCATTGTCGTCTATTAGTTTAGATTTTGTTTTTAATATGTCCTCATATGTATAAGAAAATTTATAATTGGGATGAGAAAAGTCTAAGATGTGATAAAGGTAATAATATTAACACGCATCATAATAAAGTCTACTTTTTCTGTATAATAGTGAGGACAAAACTATAATAAAGGTTTCTAAGGAAAAGGAATAGAAGGGCAAAGTCTGATTTTTATTTTTTATAGTAAAGGTGAATTATGAATTTAAGTTGATAGGTGAAAAGTGCATGTATTTAAAATAGTGAGAAAAAAACTATAGATTTAACCAAAAAAACTCTAAAAAATCCTAAACAAGATAGTTCATATAAGAAAACCCAAGAGCTCTATATGTACAAAACCAACTTCCAGATTGGCATTTACAATTTTTTTTTTGTTGAAAGACTTCTCATATTCAATAGTCACGTTGAATTCGAATAATTCATATTGAGTCTTATCAAATCCTATTTAGGAGAAAAACTCTTTCAAAACTTGTTCCAAAAATTCACAAGATTCATAGCGTAGAACTTGCTCAAGTGGTGAGAAGATGCTTTCAACTCCACCACACAAGTGTTTGATGACATTTACAATATTCTATACATTCTACAATGATTTTGTATTCCCTTATTATCATTTACATATTGACAGTCAATCACCTTGTAAAAAGCCAAGCAATTGAATGCCCTATGTTCTTTAATCACCCCGGTCCTGTATCCCAATTCAGCTGAAAATTTCAATTAAAAGAGCTTTGAAGAAGAACAATTTGCTGCACAGTTGAACAAGCATGAGATCAATTCACCGGTCCCAAGCTCCCTGGCTTTTGTGTCATCTCCCACCCGCATCTCCAGAACTCTTACAAACTCATCCGAGCTTAAACTTCCATCACGATTCGCATCGAATAAATGAAATATTATGTCGATGACATTGTCTGTGATGTTGATCCCACATACCTTGAACACCAAGAAATCAAAAATTAATTAAGGTTAGCGTTAACTAACAAATTGGAGATTGTTGGTGAAGGACTTGAGATCAAGAGGGCTTAATGTACACACCTGAGAAGCAGCTCTTTGGAAATCTTTCTTTGTCAACATGCCATTCACTTTTCCGTAGCTGAAAATGGCTAAGGAGAAGGCCTGCAATTCCCTCCGGAGGTCTGCGAAATCTTTGAATTCCTCGTAGCTAATACGTACGTCTTGCAGCCGGGGGCTCATCGTCAAGCTCCTCCACCAGATAGAGCGGCTTGTTTATATGGCTAATTTCGGCCGCCGCCACCAACGACAGGGGGAAATCTTTACGGGATATAGTTCCATTAGATTTGAAGTCGTAGTGTGCAAATTCCAGCTTCAGAATCTGTAACCAAACGTTAAAGAGACTTTCCCAAAGAAGTGTTCCAACAGACCACCATCATCAACCGGCTCGATCTTGAACCCGAGCCTGCACCTGTCCATGTGACTAGCTCCCTGCCTCTTTTGTGCTCTCAACAAATTCGTCACTTTCTTGAATTCCTCTCTATCTATCTCCCTGTCACACATTTGACACAACAACATTAATCATAAGACCTTCATTAGACATAACCCATGAGACCTGTTTCTTAGTTTCATGTTAAAACAACTCACCCATCGTTATTCAAGTCGAACATTTTGAATGCCACTGAGAAGCTTGATTCTGGGATCTTGAGCAGTGTCAGAAAGAAGATGTACCTGAAGTGTTTGTACCAAAAATGTTAAGAGTTTGATCAAATACAATTTATCTACAATCTCGTAACTTTCCAACTCGTAATGTACTTACTATGGAAATGATATAAGTCCGTCGTTGTTTGTGTTAAAAAGCATGAAAAATTCGGAAGGGGGACAATGAAGCTCGCCGAGGACGTTCTCGCCTCTCAGAAATCCAGCTCTCACATAATCAGATTCCGAAGGAGGAAACACGGGAACAATCGCCCTCATCAAGTCAGCCGGCGTCATCAGAACTTCTCCGGAACCCGTCTTCTGAGACGCGAAATATTCGAACACCTAAACAGAGCTAACCCCAAATATCAATGTAAAACTCGAGAAGAATCTTAAAAAATACAAAGTTCATGGTGGACATTTCAGACCTTCTCGGGGGGACTCTGCATTCGAATCTGCTTCTCATAATTGAAGAAAACCCTTCTCCGGTATGAGTCTGAAACAATGGAAAATATTATCTTTCGGATGGTTGCAAATGTACTTGAAATATTCTTATGAACTATAATCTCACCTCCAAAGAGAAATCTTGGTCTCTTATGAGAAATAGAATGCCGAATCTCATCGGCTTCGGCGGCCCAAGCGGTGCCTTTATCCCAATCCGTGAGAGTGACGTAAGAATTATCACCGAGAAAGGAATCAGAGAAGTAACAGAACCCCAAGCTGGCGGCAGCAACCACAACCCCGGAAGAAATCGACCTCAGAAACAGCTGCAAAAGCGTGCCTTCTTCTTGGTTCTGCCCATAATTATCAGACCCACCATTTAAAGAGCAGAATGCGGCGAGGGACAGCGGCGATGATGACGGGGAGGCGTTTGATTGGAGGAACGAGCGAGCAGAGTATCGGAAGCGGGTGACAGAGGAAGGAGACAACTGGGATGAGGATTTGGACAGAGAAGCCCAAGAAAACATAGTACTACCCGAAGTCTGTTTTGTGATGTTGGAATTGATTGTATTGGATCTTTTTGTCAGGGATTGGAATTGGGAGACTTAGAAAAGAGAAGATGGTAGAGGATGGGAGGGATATAAGGGAGCGGTGGAGGGTGCGGCGGAGACTGCGGTGGTTATGACCAAGAGTGCCGGAGCATTTTACGCTTTGAATATTCAAAGATCATAGTTATATGGAGTAGTGAAGCTACACAGAAGTCAGGCTGCAAATTTTGTACTTGCTGTTTTGTGTGGTCCGTTAGTGGGTCCAACAACTGCTGCTTCATGAAAAATTTCAGACCGAAACACATCAAACATATCAGCAACAAGCAAGCAAGGAAACAAAAGAAACAATCACAATATCGGACTCATGAGCTAGAGACTCAAATACAGATTCACTCTCTACACTCTAAGCAGAACAGGGCACGCAAAACTCCTCCTCTGTGATCACAGCAGCTATAGTGCCTGTATGTATTGAGGGCCACAAACACCTAGACACATAGCAGAGTCAGAAAATTATTTTAGTGGAGAAATCAAAACAAATTTAATGTATTTTTTAATAAGTAGGATCATCATATAAAATTTTATAAAGTAATAATGAATATTTCTTTAAAAGATCATATATCAATTACATATTCTTTTCAAAATTCATTGCCACCACTCAGTCCTATATGACGCCGTCGCTACCTAAACGTCTTTAGTTCCCCCTCATTTCGTAAACCACTTTCCACCACAATTTCACCAATGACTTTAATGCACTGTCGATTCACTTACAACATATGGAAGCCATTCTTTAACCTGCAGTTATCATCATACAGAAAAATCAAAATATAATAACATTCCTAATCAGTTTTATGCAACTCACAACGTACACTTGCGAGGCTTCTTTTGGTGCCAAATCCCCTCGCCTAGCAGCCGGCGAGCCGCACCTCACATTCTCTACAGAGAAGACATCAAGCAAACAGAATCTATCCTCATGATGATGATGATGGAAAAAGTAATAATGAAACCGCACGTGATTTTTTAGGAGTCGCCACCAATCAGTTTTCCTAGGTCGATTGGATACCTGAAAAATGGTCTGTGAGAGATTCTAAGATCGTGAGTCGGTTACGCTAAAATAACCCTATTAAAGCGCCCGGGAATTGGTACCATGGGGTTTAGTTTTATCTTTTCCTAACCATTTATTTCTTGATATAATCTTTGATTTAAAATGATTTTTATGAATTTTATTTAATTTTTAATTCCAAACCGGGGATCTTATCAGACCAACCGAATATGGAATAAACAATCCGTCTCGGGATTTTATCAAACCAACGAGAAACGAATATCTTGAAAAATAAAGAACTAATTGTTATTTAGTCTAAGACACATTATAAGATCCTAAAAATTACATTGCATGATCCTAAAGTTATTTAATAAAAATAAAAAGATAACTAAAGTAATTTAAAAAAAAAACAAATAGAATAAACAAAAACATGCTAGGTGAAATTAATGACTAAATTTAATGGGTGCCTAAAACAAACAAACAAAAAATACAAAGAAAATAAAAACTTGCTGTCAGTGATTGATCTGCAAATAGAAGAACGTTAGTGACTCATGATGAATAAAACAAAGAGAATCAGGGGCTAAGTAAGAATTATACCAAAAAGAGATATGGATGGGTTGGATCCGGGTTGGGTTGCGGGTCAGAAACGGGTCGAGATGGTTCTAATCTCAATTCTCTCCTCTCCGGCGACGCCTGGAAGAAGCAGCACCTGGGTTCAGACTTGCGGTGGCCGGCGACCTCCAGGGATGAGCGACGGCTGGTGGCGGCGCCTGTGGTGGTTGGGTTCGATGATTGGGGTGGCGGGCGTGGCGCGATCTCCCTTCAATTAGGCGCGGACGACAGCAATAGCACCAGGGGCAGATCGAAGCGTCGTCGGCGGTGCACGGCAGAGGAGGCCGAGGCGTCGTCGGGTGGAGAAGGAAGGTGAAGTGTCGGCTGGGAATGGGAGCAGGGGTGACGGCGGTCAAGGGAGGAGTTTAGGGTTTTTTGGTGAGGGGTGCTGAGAGGCAGGGGTTAAAGGCTGCCGTTTTTCCTTTTTTTTGAGACCTAAGCTTAAGGCCTTCGATTTTCCTTCTTTTTCTCCTCGATATTTGAGCCTTATTTATAATGGAGGGTCTCCTAAAACGTGATTAACAATATTTCCAGAGTTTAAGCCTGATTTAAATCAAATTTGAGGAAGTTTAATTCAATTAGGAGAGAATTACATGAAATTACAGTTTAAGTCCAGTAGAACTCTAAATCTGTCCATTTGACCCTAAACTTCAGGAATTGCCAGATTGGCCCTAAAACTTTGAATTTTGCTCAAACTTTCCAAAAATCTCCCATTTTCTCCCAAACTTTTTCTGGTTTTTCCCAAATTGACCCTACAACACTAGGGACTCCAGATAGTTTGGCTGGCAGGGGAACCAAACTCTTTCAAATTAGTACCCTAAACTTTTAAAATTCCTAAAAGTACCTTTCCTTAAAAAATATCAAACTTCCTTTCTACTACCTAAATGACCCCAAAAATAAGACTCAAAAATTACCTAAACTAAATTTCCTAAAATGCCAAAAAAATATTACCTAAAAATCTAAAATGCTGCTCCTAAACTAATTTTCCTAACCTAAAACTTAATAAAAGTTAGTGCCCGGACAAAATTGGGTGTCAACAGCTGCCCCCCTTTGCATGTCTCATAGAATATGACGCATGCAAAGCCATTACCAAATTTTGTCCGACCTTACCTAGACGATGAGAGCCTTCTCACCGCCGAAAACCTTGAGGAGAAAAACCTTCTTCTCCTCCCCTTTGAGGTTAAGGAACCTTCCCCATTACCTCTATGATAGAAACTTTCCTATCATTTAGGAATCTAAGGAGCAAAACTCTTTCCTCCTTGATTTCCAGGCCTAGGAACTTTCCTAGCCTTTTGCAATAAGAACCTTCCTACTGCTTTCAAACCTAAGAAGAAAAACCTTTTTCTTCTTTGTGAGGTTAAGGAACCTTCCTTAGTACCTCTACGATAAGAACCTTCCTATCGTCTAAGAATTTAAGGAGAAAAACTCTTTCCTCCCTGTCTACCAAGTCTAGGAACTTTCCTAGGCTTTTCGCAATAAGAACCTTCCTATTGCTTCCAAACCTAAGAGGAAAACTCTTTCCTCTTTTCTTGATGGGTTAAGGAACCTTCCTCACCCTTGTCTCTATAGAAACCTTTCTATAGAAGAGAGAAACTTTTCTCTCAATCTTAACTTTGGTAGAGAACTCTCTCACACCATGATCTAAGAGGTAGAGAACCCTTCTCTTCCTACCTCTCTTGTTGCCTTTGAGATAGAGAACTTTTCTTGTCTTTAGCCTCTAACCATTTCTTTGAGGTAGAGAACCCTCTCTTTACCACACTGTCTCTTTACAACCTCTAAATTTCTTTGAGGTAGAGCACCCTGACTCTTTACCACCTCTAAAAATGCTTGAGGTAGAGCACCCTGACTCTTTACCACCTCTAAAAATGCTTGAGGTAGAGTACCCTGACTCTTTACCACATCCGAAAATGCTTGAGGTAGAGTACCCTGACTCTTTACCACCTCCGATTTATCCCATACTATGAGAAAAAGAATGACTTTGCTTTTGAAAACTTGGATTATCCTTGTTTTAGATGTGATAAGGTAGAGAAACCTTTCTCATTTAAAAACCTTGTTTGACTTGAATCACGAGGAAAAGCATTACTTTCTCTTTGGAGCCTCGATTTAGCTTTGGTATTGAGATATAGGAACCCTCCTTGTTATCTCAAGTAAAAACCTTTCTAAGAAATCATCTGAACTTAGAATGATTTCATCAAAAGTGTGAATTTCCAAAATGGGTGAATTCAAATTTTACAATTCTATGACAACAAGTGAATTTTGAGAAAGCCAAAGATTCCATGAAATGAGTGAATCTTAAAAGTGAGAAATTCCATAAAATGAGTGAATTTCAAAAGACTGAAGATTCCACGAAATGAGTGAATCTTAAAAATGAGAAATTCCACAAAATGAGTGAATTTCAAAAGACTGAAGATTCTAGGAAATGAGTGAATCTTAAAAATGAGAAATTCCACAAAATGAGTGAATTTCAAAAGACTGAAGATTCCACGAAATGAGTGAATCTTGAAAGTGTGAAATTCCACAAAATGAGTGAATTTCAAAAGGCTGAAGATTCCATGAAATGAGTGAATCTTGAAAGTGTGAAATTCCACAAAATGAGTGAATTTCAAAAGGCTGAAGATTCCACGAAATGAGTGAATCTTGAAAGTGCGAAATTCCACAAAACGAGTGAATTTCAAAAGGCTGAAGATTCCACGAAATGAGTGAATCTTGAAAGTGTGAAATTCCACAAAATGAGTGAATTTCAAAAGCCTGAAGATTCCACGAAATGAGTGAATCTTGAAAGTGTGAAATTCCACAAAATGAGTGAATTTAAAAAGCTGAAGATTCCACGAAATGAGTGAATCTTAAAAATGAGAAATTCCACAAAATGAGTGAATTTCAAAAAACCTGAAGATTCCATGAAATGAGTGAATCTTAAAAGTGAGAAATTCCACAAAATGAGTGAATTTCAAAAAGCTGAAGATTCCACGAAATGAGTGAATCTTAAAAGTGAGAAATTCCACAAAATGAGTGAATTTGAAAAAGCTGAAGATTCCACGAAATGAGTGAATCTTAAAAGTGAGAAATTCCACAAAATGAGTGAATTTCAAAAAGCTGAAGATTCCACGAAATGAGTGAATCTTGAAAGTGAGAAATTCCACAAAATGAGTGAATTTAAAAAAGCTGAAGATTCCACAAAATGAGTGAATCTTGAAAGTGAGAAATTCCACAAAATGAGTGAATTTCAAAAAGCTGAAGATTCCACGAAATGAGTGAATCTTAGAAGTGAGAAATTCCACAAAATGAGTGAATTTCAAAAAGCTGAAGATTCCACGAAATGAGTGAATCTTAGAAATGAGAAATTCCACAAAATGAGTGAATTTTCAAAAAGCTGAAGATTCCACGAAATGAGTGAATCTTAGAAGTGAGAAATTCCACAAAATAAGTGAATTTCAAAAGGCTGAAGATTCCACGAAATGAGTGAATCTTGAAAGTGAGAAATTCCACAAAATGAGTGAATTTCAAAAGGCTGAAGATTCCACGAAATGAGTGAATCTTGAAAGTGAGAAATTCCACAAAATAAGTGAATTTCAAAAGGCTGAAGATTCCACAAAATGAGTGAATCTTTTAGATCTGTTAAGAAAATGTTTGAGAAATTCCACAAAATGAGTGAATTTCAAAAAGCTGAAGATTCCACGAAATGAGTGAATCTTAAAAGTGAGAAATTCCACAAAACGAGTGAATTTCAAAAAGCTGAAGATTCCACAAAATGAGTGAATCTTGAAAGTGAGAAATTCCACAAAATGAGTGAATTTCAAAAAGATGAAGATTCCACGAAATGAGTGAATCTTAAAAGTGAGAAATTCCACAAAATGAGTGAATTTCAAAAAAGCTGAAGATTCCACGAAATGAGTGAATCTTGAAAATGAGAAATTCCACAAAATGAGTGAATTTCAAAAAGCTGAAGATTCCACGAAATGAGTGAATCTTAAAAATGAGAAATTCCACAAAACGAGTGAATTTCAAAATGAATGAATCTTGAAAGTGTGAAAATTTCACAAAATGAGTGAATTTCAAAAAGCTGAAGATTCCACGAAATGAGTGAATCTTGAAAGTGAGAAATTTCACAAAATGAGTGAATTTCAAAAAGCTGAAGATTCCACAAAATGAGTGAATCTTGAAGGTGTGAAATTTCACAAAATGAGTGAATTTCAAAAAGCTGAAGATTCCACAAGATGAGTGAATCTCAAAAAGTGAAAAACTGGTCCAACGAGAAACCTTAAGAGTTGAAAGTGTCTTGACATACCTTAAAAATATTTTGAAAATGTCTTGAGCTGAGCTTCAAAAGCAACCGTCCAAACAAGGTGAAAATTGTTTTGAAAAATCTTATGACAACACCTGGATGCCCACCTCTCAAAAATTTGCCCCCCAAGCATAAAAATAAGCCACAAATTTTGGGAGTGAAAACTTACCTTGACCTCGATCTTTGAAAATCCTTGATGAATGTCCATGTTTCTATCCTTTGGTCTTTAAACTGTGCCTCGTGAAAGTTTTCTTCTTGTGATGCCCCGATGCATCTTCGTTTATTGTCATGTTGACGGGTGGGGAGACTTCCTGAGGAGGCGAGCGCCTGGAGCTCTGGTTTCCCAGCTGAGTGTGTCTGAAAAGCTCAAAGAAGAGGTTAGGAGGTCCCCGGTTTGCTTTTCCGGGGAAGACCCTCCGACGCCCAAGTCAGTTTTCTGAGTGAAAGTGGAGGAAGAACACTAAGGGATCAAGTGTCTTGCCTGTTTTGTGTTTTCTCAGAGGGAGGAAAATGCCCATCCTTTGCCCAGTCCCATTTCCTAGTATTTATAGGAGTAGCTGGTCCGTTCAGATCATGACACGTGTTCGGTCGGATTTGATCTGTACTTTTGGACCTAGGGGACAGGCAGCCGTTTGCAGCCTCCTTTAGCCCTGGACCCGGACAGGTTGTGTCAGGACTGGGGCGGGCTGCGGCGTGTCAGTTTGCCGTTCTGATGTGACGTGTAGGGCTTGTGGGCGACATGTCAGAGGCTCCTTAAATGCTCATATCGTACTCCCGAGGTCCCCTGGGCGAGGTCGCCCTTCGGTGCGTGCACCCTCTTCGGATTCCATCCGTCTTTTGGTGCGAGCACCTCCTTCGGGATCTATCCCATAGTTCTGGGAGTTCCCTTGATGAACACCTTCTTCGGGACTTATACCCATAGTCCGGTGATTCCCTTGTTCAGGTGTTTCTTGTTCGGGGAAGATCCTCTTCGGGGCTTCTGCCTTCGGGGAGATTCTTCCTTGCTTCAGAGAGATGGCTTTCTTACCCGAAGACGGTCAGTTTGGCCCCTCGATGGAGACGGTGTTATCCTCGGAATTCCTGACGAGCTAACCGAAGTCTCGAGCTCATAGTGTTTGACTTCGCACCTTCCGAGGTCAGTAAAAAGATCCTCTCTTGGGTGACGTCAGACTCCTCGGCCAATATTCTGGCAGGGAGTTACTACCGAGGAGGCAATAGCCTTTGGCTATCACAGGCCCCCCTCCGAAAAGCCGAAGTGAGAAACTTCGGTTCATCGGTTTTCGGGTCCTGTGGTTGTGATATCTGCGCCGAAGACGCCTTCTTCTGCCTGAAGCGATGGGCAGCCCTTTTTGCGTCCTCGAGGCGCGAGAAGATAGGCTGTCCCTGTGCCGAAGATACACCTTCCGCTCGAAGTCACAGGCTGTCTCTTGGTGTCCTCGTGGCGAGGGAAAATAGGATAACCTTGTACCGAAGATAGACCTTTTGCCCGAAGTCACAGACTGTCTTTTGGTGTCTTCGAGGTAACCTACTTTTTTGCCTTTATAGGTCTGCTCATGCGTTGCATCCTGTGTCCAGCAGAGTCAGTCTAGGGCGGCGCCTCTAGACCAAATGGTGTCAGAGGGCGTGCTCGACGTGATGGACGACACGTGGCACGTTTGCTGCGCGATGACCGACACATGGCACACTATTATTGGGTGGGAATGCACTGAGTACGGCAGGCGCGACTTTTCAGGCGCATTTAGCAGTTATGGCGACGCTTCGCCTTCCGAGGGGTACTAATGACGACGGTTCACCTGGCCTTCTCGGCCTATATATACCAGCCCTGTCATAACCCTCTTTTTGCTTCTGCTTTTGCTTTCTTCTGCCTTCTAATTCTCTCCCGATTTTCCGCGGCGGTTCTCCTTTTTCAGGCGTTTTTCCGACCACTTTTCACGACGGCTTCCAGAAATCCAGATTTCGGCAAGACCTTTGGTGGGTTTTAGTCCTTTTGCTTTTTTCAAAGCTTCTTCTTTGTTTTTCCCGAACTCGTTTTCGTTGTTTTTCCCGAACTCATTTTCGTTGTTTTTCCCGAACTCATTTTCATCATGCCTGTTCCCGAGAGTTGGCAACCTCTTCTTTCTCACCCTTGCTGCACTACTCCGGCAAAACTAGCGAAGTGGAAGAAAAAGTTTTTCTTACCCTCTTACTCTGTGACGAGGTTGCCCCGTCCTGACCAATTTCCTTTTTCCAACCGAAGTGATGAAATCACCGTTTTCCGAGCCCAACTGAAGGTCGGACTTCGGTATCCCCCCCCGGAGATGGTTAGCGCGTTCTGCAACTTCCATGGCATTGCCATTAACCAACTCCCACTGAACTCGTACTGCTATTTCAACGCCTTCCTCTGTATGTGCGGCGTTTTCAAAATAAAACCTCACTTTGTAGTTTTTCTTCAGTACTACAAGCTCTTCGTGGTCCCGAAGGGTGGCTTCTACTTTATGCTACCTCGGGGATCCGGGAGCAAAAAGTATACGTTCACCTTCGCCACCAAAGACAGCTGGCGAGGGTGGCAACAAAAATTCTTTTTCCTGAAGAAGTCGGAGACTTGGTCGCACGTCCCGACCAAGTGGGCTCAGGGGAGGCTCAAGATGGATGTTGTTGACCCGAAGATACTGCTAGACGCCGACGTAGCACCTATCTTTGAGGACTTCGACAGGCGCATCCGGGCTGTCTCTGACTGGGCTGCCGAGGTCTCTCCTCGTGCCCTTTACCCCTTTCCGATCAACTGGAGGCTCATGACCGAAGAGGTCCTTCGGGAACTCAAGGTGGTAAAGGAGCATGAGACAGACCTCAACATGCCGAAACCGGCTTCTTCGGGGAAGGACTCCTGGCTCGTGAAACTCCTTCGGGGGAATGAGACTTATGAGTCTTTTTATGAGAGTAAGTTACTTTCTCATTTTTCCCTTCATAACTTCATCTTGGACTTACACTGATCTTCTTTTTCTTTTTTCAGAGATGGGCGACGACGCGGCTGCCTTCTACAAGGCTCTTTTTACCGGGCAGGCCGAGAGGGGCGAACAGACAAAGAAGGCCGCCTCTCGGAGGCGGAAGCAGACTTCGGCCGGCCCTCCTTCAAAATGGGCAAAGAAAGCTGCTCCTTCCTCTCTTCCGCAAATTCCGGAGGAGGTAGGCGAGGAGCGCGAAGACCCTGCTGCCCCTCTGCCCGAGGTTCCTTCTGCCGACGTCCCTTCTTCCGACGTCCTTCCTCAAAGCCCCACAGCTTCGCATGGTCTTCTGGAGGGCGATGGGGAGGAGACCCCTTCTGCCGAGGAACGGCGCCAAATAAAAGGCAAGGGGATCTCTACTGAGGCGACGTCGATTCTTGACGACGACGTTACCGAGGTGCCAGCAGGTTTGTACTTTGTCGAAGAACCTTTTTTTTTCTTTTGTAAATCCTTAAGGGTTTTCTGGCCTTAACCAATTTTTCTGCCTTGTTGTGCAGCGGAGGTGGCCGCTCCTGACTGGGTTGGCGAACACGCCCGCAAGAGGGCCCTTCGGGATGCCAAAGTCCCAGCAGGGAAAGTTCCGAAGGAGCCCTTCTGGACGTTCACGGAGGACATGAATATGTACTCCGAGGACTGTCCCGAGATGGCCAGGCAGGTGTGCAAAGGGGTGCTTACTGAGGCCTCTTACAAGGCCCTTACGGCGGCTTACCCAGGCGACAACTCTTTGGCCGCCAAACTCACTGAACATGCCGCCCAGGTACGCTTCACTGTTTCCTCAGTGCCAATTTCGCCTTTGCTTTTTACTTAGCATCATTTTCCCTTTGTTTGCTTTTTTTGCAGCTGATGGGGTATGCCGGGTTGCTCCGTGTTCGGGTGGCGCGAGAGTCAGAAAGGAGGGCGTCACTCTGGGACCTTTACACCTAGACGAAGGGCCAGTGTTCGGCGTTGGCTGCCGACAATGCTCAGCTGAAGCAGTCTTCAGAGAAGGAAATTGCTGAACTTCGGGAGGGGTTCATAAAAGAGAAAGAGGAACTTGAGAAAGGCACCTCCCAGAAACTTTCCGACATCGGCTCTCGGATGGCGGAGCTAACTTTGATCGTAGAAACGATTCAAAAGGATAAGTCAGAAAGTGACGCAATCCTTGCGAAGACGCTCGAGGAAAAGGCCCAGCTCGAAGCCGAGGTCGCATCTCTGAAGAAGCCTTCAGAAGAGAAGAAGAAGATGAAGGCATTGAAGAGAAAGCTCAAGGATCTGGAGAAGGATTACGCGGATCTGGAGAAGGACTATGCAGATTTGGCGGTCAAGAAGCGGGAGTCCGATGATATGACGAAGTTGGGCTTTCAAGACGGCTTCTGTCTTGTTCGGCACCAAATTCTGCAGAAGTTCCCAGATTTTGACCTCTCCTTCCTGGAAGGCATGAACATCCCCAAGGAGCCTCGGTGGACTTGGTCCAAGATCGAGCACTTGAAACTGCCTCCTTCTCTCCCGGCGCCGAAGGCTGCTGACAAAAGCACAGAGGCTGGCAGTTCTCAAGACGCCGAGGTTCCTTAGTACTAGGGCCTTTTGTCTTCATTTTCTTCTTCTTTTTTGTAGTCTTTCAGCAACTTTCTTCTCTGTAAGCACTCTTTGGCTCAATAGATAAAAATTTGGCTAAGTATTTTTTGCCAGATTCCATTGTTTCCCTCTGTCCCGAACATAATTCGCTCAAGAGACTTCGGAAAACCATACTTTTGCTTTCCTTTGTCCCGAACATATTCGCTCAAGACTTCGGAGACTTCGGAACTTCGGAAACGAAAAACCATACTCTTGCTTTCCTTTGTCCCGAACATATTCGCTCAAGAGACTTCGGAAAACCTTACTCTTGCTTTCCTTTGTCCCGAACATATTCGCTCAAGAGACTTCGGAAAACCTTACTTTTGCTTTCCTCGGCGATTGCTTTCGTGAGACTCTTGTTTTGTACTTCTTCAGAACTTTTTACTTAGACAAATTTTTCCAACTTGTGCAATACAACTTTCCCACCGAACTTTTTAGGCATAGAATTTTTTCAAGGCCTCTGAGTGCCAAGTATTTTTTAATTCTATGCCTTCGGCATCGCCGAGCTTATAAACTCCTTTTCGTACTTCGGCAAGTACCAGGTAGGGTCCTTCCCAATTTGCGCGAAGTACCCCGTGGGACGGCTTTCGGGGTGCAAATTCAGCCTTTCGGAGAACGAGGTCTCCCTTCTTTATTCCTTTTGGCCTGGCGCGTAGGTTTATGGCTGCTGCCACTCTTTGCTGGAAAGCTTTTCTTCTCAACTCGGCTACTTCTCTGTGTTCGCCGACGAGGTCGAGCTTGGTTCTCAGGCCGAGGTCATTTCCTTTTTCATCGAACACTTGGACTCGTATTGACGGTTGTACTACCTCGACAGGGATGATGGCCTCTGTACCGAAGACTAGTGAAAAAGGCGTTTCCCCTGTGGCTCTTCGGGGTGTTGTTCGGTAGCTCCATAACACGTTTTGGAGTTCTCCTGGCCATTTCCCTTTTGCTTCTCCCAGTCTCTTTTTCAGACCGTCTTTTATGGTCCTGTTAGATACTTCCACCTGCCCATTACTTTGGGGGTGAGCTATTGGGGCGAAGTGCATTTTTGTCCCGAGGTCGCTAATGAACTCTTGGAATCCTTTGTCTATGAACTGGGATCCATTGTCCGCTACGAGTACCCTCGGTATGCCGAATCTACATACGATGTTTTTCCATACGAACTTCTGCACTTCTTTTTCCGAGATAGTTGTCAGAGGTTCTGCCTCGACCCACTTAGAGAAATAGTCTACTGCTACTACACAAAACTTTACGCCTCCAGGCGCCGTTGGGAGTGGCCCAATGAGATCTATGCCCCAAACTGCGAAGGGCCAAGGATAGTCTGCCGAAGTCACGAACTCTGAAGGTGTTCTTTGGATGTTCGCATGTCTCTGGCAACTACCACATTTCCGGACGAATTGCTTGGCATCCTTTCTCAGGGTAGGCCAGAAGTATCCTTGGCGAAGTATCACTGCTGCGAGGGCGTCGGTTCCGATGTGCGAACCACAGGCACCTTCGTGAACTTCTTCGAGGATCATTTCAGTATCCTCTTCACTAACACACCTCTATAGTGGGTTTGCATATCCTTGCCGATATAGTTCTTCTCCAATTAAGAAAAAATGTCCGGAGCGCCTTCGCACTTTTGCGGCTTCGCTGGGGTCTTCGGGGAGCGTGTTGGTTACGAGATACGTTTTGATTGGTTCTTTCCATCCTTTCCCCGAGGTCTCTATGCTTAACACCGTGATGCTGGGGTGGCTTAGCACTTCGGTGCAAGTTTTGGACTTCGCCAAACAGTCTGCCTCAGCATTTTCTCGTCGGGGTACGTTCTCGATTTTCATGACGTCGACCTCTCGAATAAGCTTTGTTACCAACTCATGGTATTTCGCCAAGGTCGGGTCTTTCGCGCCATAGTCCCCTGCCATTTGCCGGACCACCAGCTGGGAATCACTGTGGGCTTTCAAGTTTCTCACGCCAATTTTCTTGGCCAGGCGTAATCCTGCTATGAGGGCCTCATACTCGGCCATATTGTTGGTGGCGTTGAAACTGAACTTGATGGCCTTCATTACTTCTAGGCCTTCGGGGCCTCTGATAATCACTCCAGCCCCCTGGTGTTCGGATCCTGAGGCCCCGTCAACATATAACGTCCATTCTGGCACGTCTTCGCCGGAGAACGAATGTCCCTCCTCGGTGTTTGGTACTTCGGCGATGAAGTCTGCCAAAGCTTGAGCTTTTATAGCTTTCCGGGGTTCATACGTGATGTCGTGTTCGCCAAGCTCTATACACCACTTGGAAAGCCTTCCCGAGTGATCAACTTTCCTCATAACATCCCGTAGAGGCAGGGTACTTCGGACGATAATGGGGTGAGCCTGAAAGTATGGCCGCAGCCTTCTCCCTGCGAGCACTAAGGCATATATAGCTTTTTGAAGCAAAGGGTACCTGACTTCGGCGCCATGCAGGGACTTGCTGACATAGTAGACCGGCCATTGCTTTGGCCCTTCTTCTTTCACGAGGACCGAGCTCACAGCTGTTTCCGTGACGGCGAGGTATAATACGAGGGGCTCTCCCTCCCGATGTTGCCGCAGGGTCGGCGGGCTGGCCAAGTAGACTTTGAGTTCTTCCCAGGCTTGTTGGCAATCTTCATTCCAAGGATGACCATTCCTTCCGAGGTCGCCTTCCATCTTTGCTGCCTTTGTGAGGACTTTGAAGAAGGGTCGACACCTATCTCCGTACCTGGAAATAAACCTGCTCAGAGAGGTTATTCTTCCGGTGAGTCTTTGCACGTCTTTGACTGTGGCAGGAGTTCGGAATTCAAGCAGAGCCTTAATCTTCTCGGGGTTAGCATCGATGCCTCTTTCGGATACCATGTACCCAAGGAACTTTCCCGAGGTCACGTCGAAGATGCATTTCTCAGGATTAAGGCGGATCCTGAAGGCTCTGAGTTTTTGGAAGGTTTCCTCTAAATCTGCAACGTGGTAGCCAGGCAGTTTGCTTTTGACTATCATATCATCAACATACACCTCCATGTTCCTCCCCATTTGGTCTTTGAAGACCTTGTTCATCAGCCTCTGGTAGGTGGCTCCTGCATTTTTGAGTCCGAAGGGCATCCTGATATAGCAATATGTTCCTCCCTCGGTGATGAAGGCAGTCTTCTCTTCATCTTCGGGGTCCATCCTTATCTGATGATACCCACTGAAAGCGTCCAGGAAACTTAGGAGCCCGTACTCGGCAGTTGAGTCTACCAGTTGGTCTATTGGCGGAAGAGGATATGAATCTTTCGGGCAAGCATCATTCAAATTTTTGAAGTCGATGCACATCCACAGCTTACTACTTCCTTCTTTTGTGGCAATTACTACGTTGCTTAGCCATTCGGGGTAGTTTACCTCCCGGATAACGCTAGCGTCTATCAGACGCTGGACTTCGGTCTTGACGAAGTCACTTTTGTGAGCTGAGATGCTCCGTTTCTTTTGCCGGACAGGTTTTATTTCCGTTGCTTAGCCATTCGGGGTAGTTTACCTCCCGGATAACGCTAGCGTCTATCAGACGCTGGACTTCGGTCTTGACGAAGTCACTTTTGTGAGCTGAGATGCTCCGTTTCTTTTGCCGGACAGGTTTTATTTCCGTACTCGCTTTGAGGCTATGCTGGATTACGCGAGGGTTTACCCCTGGCATGTCCTTCGGCGAGTAGGCGAACAGATCTTTATTTGCAAGCAGAAAAGATACAAGTTTTTCCTTGTCTCCTTCGGCCATGCTTTTCCCTATTCGGGTACTATGGCCTGGGACAAGCTCTACTTCTTCTGTTTCCGCTTTTGTGGGATCTTCTGCCTCGCCCCTTTCCAGCTCTTTTGCTTCTACAGCATGTGCTAAGTTGCTTGCTGGAGCCTTTCGTGCTCTGACGAACACCTTTCTCACCTCGCCTTGATCAATGAAGATCTTTGCGTCTCCTTTTTTGGTGGCGAAGGAGACGGTCAAGTACTTTACATCAGGGCGAATGTGCAAATTTCCCTGTGTCTGTCTGCCGAGAATGGCGTTGTATGACGAAGGAACGTCCATGACTATGAATCTTGCCATGGTAGAGGCGAACAACTCAGTAGTTCCTTTCTCCGAAGTTCCTTTCATCATCAAGGGGAGGTCGATCCACCCGAGGACAGGTAGCTCAGATGGTCCTACGCCGAACGTGGGTGAAGTAACAGCCTTGAGGTCACTCCTGGATACGCCCAAGCTTGGTAGCAAGTGTGAGAACAAGACGTCTGCGTTTGACCCATCATCCAGCAGTACCCTCTTGACGTCCCAGTTTCCTATCCTCGCCATTATCAGCAATGGATCGTCATGGGGAAATACGATGGTGGAGCCATCCTCGCGGGCCAATTTTTTCGTTGGGCTCTGATATTCCATCACCGCTATCTCTCTGGCCCTTCTTTTTCTTTCCGAGGATGGAAGTCCGGTTGTGATCGTCTGTATTACTCCTGCCGAAGGTGGAGGACGCCTTCTCGGACTTCGGTTCCTTCGCCTGTCCGAATCGTAATCCTCGTCATCGGGCTTTCCTTCCTCCTCTTTTTTCCCTTTCGGGGAAGGCATTCTCAAATAACGCCGAAGCTGGCCCTGCTTTATCAGTGATTCAATGTACTTTTTCAACTGAAAGCAGTCTTCGGTGTCATGACCGTGATCACGGTGGAACTGACAGAACTTCTTCATGTTCCTTCTGTTGTCAGCAGTCATGCCCCTTGGCCGTTGGATTTGAGCCCCCTGTTTTTCCAACGCCATAAGGACGTTAGCCCTCGTGGTGCTCAGAGGTGTAAAGTTTTGGGGCTTCCTTCCTCCTACTCGCATTCTCCGAGGTCATCCACCAATCGAAGCGTCGTCGGCGGTGCACGGCAGAGGAGGCCGAGGCGTCGTCGGGTGGAGAAGGAAGGTGAAGTGTCGGCTGGGAATGGGAGTAGGGGTGACGGCGGTCAAGGGAGGAGTTTAGGGTTTTTCTGGTGAGGGGTGCTGAGAGGCAGGGGTTAAAGGCTGCTGTTTTTTCTTTTTTTCGAGACCCTAGCTTAAGGCCTTCGATTTTTCTTCTTTTTCTCCTCGAAATTTGAGCCTTATTTATAATGGAGGGTCCCCTAAAACGTGATTAACAATATTTCCAGAGTTTAAGCCTGATTTAAATCAAATTTGAGGAAGTTTAGTTCAATTAGGAGAGAATTACATGAAATTACAGTTTAAGTCCAGTAGAACTCTAAATCTGTCCATTTGACCCTAAACTTCAAGAATTGCCAGATTGGCCCTAAAACTTTGAATTTTGCTCAAACTTTCCAAAAATCTCCCATTTTCTCCCAAACTTTTTCTCTTTCCCAAATTGACCCTACAACACTCTTAGGACTCCAAATTAGTACCTAAACTAAATTAACTCCTATTTCTACCGTTTAAATGACCCCAAAAAATCAAAAGTTTCCCTTACCTGAAAAAGACTAAAAAATGCCCCTAAAAAAAATGAAAATGCTCCTTAAACTAATTTTCCTAACCTAAAACTTAGACAAAAGTTAGTACCCGGACAAAATTGGGTGTCAACAAATGCAACTTCGCTCTCCAATACATGGACGTGAGACGTGTTTTATATATAGATCCGCAACATTCCAGTATGTGGTAACCTGCATGCAATCAAAACAATTTGTGGAGGACTATTATTGGGGTTAACCCAATAATTAAAAAATAGAGTTGTTGTTGCCCCCAAACTTTGCCTTCTATCACTTGCCACCATCTCAAACCTCACATTTAAACACAACCGGTCATTTTAAAACCACCAGGAAGTTATCTTATACATCACATCCAGACATGAAAAGAGTAGAAAATATTTCAAAACAATAAAAAAAACAAAGGCTAAACTTTTATCCACATGGATCTAATTGAAATCATACATATTCACTGGTCTAACTGAACCAAAGCCTTATGTTGGTGACTCAAACCAGAATTGAGGCTCCAATCATCATCCACATGCAACATTTTCAACCTCAATAGCTAAATGCACATAAAACACAAAAATAAAAAGTAAAAAAGTTCAGGCCAAGAACGGACATTTGCAGAATTTAAGTTTCTAAGCTATTTATTCTTTGTTCTCCTCGTCTGAAACTTTGCTTTGTTGCAATCGGCCTCTGGAACAACAAGTTGCTGCACCAGCGTGCATCCGATTCACCTAATTTCTTTCTAATTTAGACCGCTTTCCAAATCGAAAGACTATAGTACTCAAATTATCCTCAACATTGCCCTTTTCTCCTTTTCAATTTTTATGTTGACAAAAATCTATGTCATTACAATTTCAAAAGAAAAATCTATGTCATAATTTTAGGAGGTGACAAAAATAAAATTCTAAAAGAAAGGTAATTACTGGGACATGATTGGAAGAAAAACTTACAATTTTGTTAAATGGTTCAGTAATACACTTTCAAATAAATTATTTAATTTTTTATCGCCCAACTATCAGATTTAGCGCCCAACTAGAATACAATATTCAACCCTTTTCAGAATTTATTTATAGTTTATTGATTCATTTCATTAATTAAAGTAAATAAAATGACTTTTGTATGTATAGTTCCGGCTATTGTTTTGTGCACATATGTTTAACGTGAATATAGATGCTATTGATGCATTACAAAGTTCGAACTTATTATGTTATCTCATCAATCTGATGTCTAGAGCCGGCAATGAAATACAAATTATTGAAATTTCACTGATGTTAATAAATTAACATGGTCATAACCTTTGGTTGTAAAAAATGGCCATGAGACATAAGTTACTTTTTCTTGCATAGCTTATGGCATTGCCATTCTTTCAAGTTTTATATCCAACCGACCCAACTTTATGGAATTGGACATATGAGGCGTCATTGGGTTTGTCCAGCCCAAATATAAACGAGGGCCGAAAAGTGTCCTTTAGAAAAGAAAAGCTCAGCCACATGCTACAGCTAAACTAAGCAAAACATACCAAAACAAATGAGATCTATGAATTCTACCTTAACTAACACCCAGTTCATTTTAACTTAAGTCAATTAACTTTAAAGTAACTTATTTTTATTCCTATATACTTTTTATCTAAAACTAATTTTAATTAAAATTCAGTATTATGTAGTTGTAATAATCCATTGAAAATATAATTTTTTTTAGTCTTACTAAATTTTTATGATTTTTTTTAGTTTAAAGCATTAAAAAATAAAATTTCATAAAAATTTAACAAATATCATGAAATTTACTTTGAAATGGATTATTGTATCTAAATAATATTGGCTCTTAAATAAAATTAGTTTCAGGCAAAAAAGATGTAAAATTAAAAATGAATCAATTGACTTAAGTTAAAATGAATTGGCCCTAAATTTTCAAGCCGTCTACATAAAAGATTTTAGCTTCAGCAGCTTTATCTCTATTATTAATAAATTATATAAAACTCTAATGATGATCATAAAAGTTGCCGTTAAACAGGGCCTAAATGAAAGATCTCGGATCTAATTTAGGATTTTGTGTGTGTAGAAAATTTGCTTAGTAAATATCATCACTTTACCGACAGAAGATGGCAACTTAAGCAAATCAACACATTTTCCTTCACCTACCAAAATGGGGATATTCTGGAGCATAAAAAAAATCAAATGATCATAAATGAACCAATCAACACTTTTTAAATCGAAGCAATTAATTAAGACCAAGATATTTATGCAAATTAATAAAAAATGAACCAATCCATGTTAACTTAACCTAGCTAATTTAAAATGACTTATTTTGATTTTTTTATAATTTTTAACCTTAAACAAATTTTATTTTAAAGTTAATATTATATTATTGTAATGATCCATTAGAAGTAAGGATGTCAATTTTAACTCGGACCCATAGGTACCCTACCTTACCCAAGTGGTGAGTTTTTTTTCCAACTATACGGGTTTGAATTGGGTTATAATAATTTTTGTAAATATACCCATCAAATATGGAGAAGATTTGGGAGTTAGGAGTCTATCCTCCCTGAACTTGGCTCGCACTCTCCTCATTTAGTTCAAAATCTATAAAAGTCGCAAGTACATCCATGTTTGTACTCCATTTCTTTGATGTCCACCCCATCTTCGATGATTTTTAAGGTCTCTTCTAACACAAATCTCTTACCCCAAAGAGCAATTTTCATCAATAAATAAACTCATGGCCAACAGTGTCAATAATTAAGCACAAAAACAAACCAAACAATAAATCTAATATTATAAAAAGTATGAAAATGCACAAATGTTGAACGAGATTTTTTCTCTTACATTATAAGATGTTTTCTTCTTTTAATGAAACTCAATAAACCCAATTTTTTCATTATTTATTTAATTAGAGTTATATTAGCACTAAAACACTAAAAAGAACCCTTAAGTTGTCACTAAATTTTATTTTTTGTTACAAATTTACCCACTTTTTATTCTATATTATACAATCAAATATATCATATATAAATCAATAAACGCAATGCTGCGGGCACTAGAAAAGTGGCATATAGACATGGCCACATAAGGACATCCATTTCTAAATGAGTTTGCATTACTGTAAAAAATCTTCTCCACCACAATAGCTCTCGAGTCTAGGATATTGCAAAAGTATTGTTTGGTAGCTGAAAAATAGGTAAGGCTAAATCTTAACATTAACTTTTTGTCAATTAATATATGATAAAACTTATGCTAAAGTTTGTACTACGTACTATAAAAAATACCTTAACATTAATTTTTTTTCAATTAATTTTTTTCAACAATTTGGATGAGTATATAATAATCCGGCATTGGTAAAACTCATGCTAAAGTTTTACATGAAAATCTATAAGTATTGTATATTAAAAAATAATGTTAGGCATAAAAACTATGCACTACAAATTTATGTAAGTGAACACTTTATAATAGTTCATCTAACGTTTTTCCTTTACTTTGAAATTATAAGTTCTTTTACTCTTTTAATGATATACAAATTTTATATTATTTGATTAATTAAAGTTATGTTAGTATGAGGACCCTAAAAAATGAAATGAAATATAATAAGATAGAGAAAAATGCATAGTGAGATGTGTTTAGTCTTTAGTCATTATAAAATTTACTATTTTGACTACTAAACTTACTTTACCCACTAAACTTAGTTAATTTTAACAAGCATGACTTAAGTTTGTTCTATTATAAAAAATGTCTTTATCATATAAAGTTTGTCAATTAAGTTTTTTTTTCCAACTTGGATGAATATATACTACAAAAGCTTACGTGTCTGTTTCATTTTAAAGCAATCATATAATTCAAGTACAGCTCAAGCACCTATTATACAAAAAATTAAAAATAATAATAATCACTATAGCAAAGGTCAAAAAAATTCCTTTGCTCCTATAATTAGTTACTTATATTATAATAAGGGGACATTTAACAATTTTTTTTAACATTGGGCTAAACAAAATCTTGAAATGCATGGGCAACATGGGTAGGGTAATTAATTAGTTTTTCTGGAATTTTATTTTATTTTATTTTATTTTAGTTCTCTTCCAATGAGATGTAATTTTGGTTGGTTGGTTGCACAGTTGTAATGATGTGATATATGATGTATCTTTGGCGCTAATATCATACTAAGACCATTTGCAACAAGAATTAACTTAGAAGTATGTTAGGACCACTTGAATAAACCCGCTAGTACCATGTTTAGGGCTGATAAGACAAATGCCACTATTACCATGTTTAGGGCCGACAAGCTCACTAACAACATGATGAGGTTGAAAGCAACCATTAGTGGATGTTAGGGCTGTAATAAATTACTATAAGCTGGTAGATAACAGATTAGAAGCGTAAATGCTAAATGACAAACTTTAAAAGAATACACGAGAGAAAGAGATGAACATATATCATAAATACACTTAAAAAGATATCATTGATTATCATATCATTCTGGATCACTAAGTTCAGATAACAAGATAAAAGAAATATGATGCATTAGAATTATGGCACTTTACTGAAAAAGGCTAAAATAAAATAAGTTACAGTCATGCATCAATTGGTTGTTGCATATGATTGATATTTGTCATATAAGACTGCATTGAGTAAAAGATTTGAGGAGTAAGATAAAACATAAGGTATGCAAGGTTGGCAACGGACCATATCAGTATGACCTGACGAGCCATAAATTGAGAAGAGAGGTTCGAAACGGACGATTCGAACCTGAGAGGCATGTTAGAGTGGTGGTGAACTGTCCCTAGTCATGACCCAATATTGATATGGAGTATAGAGATATGATTTGTGCGCTGCCAGACCATAGCTAGCAGGGGACCATGTTTATGGCTGGTATCACAAGAGGCTCTATCTTTGCATAGGTATCCCGAAAGGCTCTGATTTGGTGGCATTCATAGTGGCACTACCTAAGAGTTATCTCGAGATTGAGTGATGTACACACTCACCACCCTAGGTTCGTCCGACGGTATTCAAGCATTGGATTAAATTATTGATCAATAAGATCTGATTTAATTGGTAAAAATATTTATGCATATGCATATTAGTTCAAGCAAGCTAGTAGGACTTTAATATTGTTGTTATGATGTATGAAATTGTTCTTTAATGAAGTTGTTATAACTTAAAGTTTATTATTTATTGTTGTTTGTTGTAGAATATTAGGATCCACATAATGGGCCTGATACTTCCCTCTTACTGAGTAAGTTGTGATCACCTCGCCTTCTAACATATTTTCTTAGGTGAGTAATATAAGGAGACAGAGTACATTGAACTGTATAATGTGGTTTAAGATGTGGAGCAAACTGAGTAAGAGTACGTCGTAGGCCCTCGAAAGTAAAACTGGCTAGGACTGAGTTTCAACGTTGTATTATTACATTTCTAAAAAAATATATGGTTTGTTTAAATTGGTATATTATTCGTATGTTAGTTTTTATGGGATTGTCACTTAATTGCTCTGATTTCCTTTAATACTTCAATTATTTTGAAAATAGATTAAAAGAAATGTTTTACAACATATTTCTTAAATTATTTTTAATTAATTGCTTAATAACTTTGGAAAATTGAGAAAATTTTCAAATTAAGATTTATAAAAATGGGGGTGTTACAAGTTACTTATATTATAATAAGAAGCCTTTTCATAGTAATACAAATTTTCATTCTTGGTGACTAACATTTTTTTATATACTAAATAATACAAGAATGTTTTCTTCATTTTTAATTTTTTTATAACCAATCAAATCTTACAAGTTGTATCAAATTAAAAGCAAGTTTTATTTGAATATTATATTTCATGGTTGAGGCACATAGCCTGGAAGTAGTTTTAGAGTTGTTAAAAATAAAGTTAATAATTTTATGTTGTGATTATAAAATTTTATTTCATCTGAGATTAAGTATGATAGGGGAAGAAGTAACGAGATTTATATGTTTAAAATTTATAATTAGATTATATATATTTAGGTCATAAATATGCAGGTTTTGGATTATATGACAAAGAAAGAAATTGCAAGATTTTTTGGAGGACATACAATAAGTTTTAGTATAATGAAAAAAGTTCCCAACATTTACTCTATGTATTTGATAAAAAAAAAATTTTATCCAACATATAATTTTGTTGTGACTTGATCATTTTTTCATTGTCATAATTCTAAATTCCTATACTTTCATATTTGACATTGATACACAAAAATCTTCAAATATGAAACATATTTTAAAATTTTCTAATTTTTTGAAATATAGTATTGTTCTATTTAGTTTAATAATTTAATATTTTTATTTATTTGATTAATCAAAATTTCAATGTACTTATAATATTTAAAATCTAAATACATTTTTACCGCTTAAAAATTCTTTATATTAGGAAAATAAGATTAATAATTAAAAATAAAAAATAGAAAAGAATTGGTGATTATTTTCTATGTTTTCTATAACTCTTTTTTTATGGAAAAAAAATGAAAAATGCCACTAAATTTAAAATTTTATAACAAACATGTCTTTGATTTATATGACTATTAAACATGCCTAAAACATAAGGTTTATCAATCTATTTACTTTTTAAACTTTAAATATTTTTATCAAAACCAAAAAGTGAAATTTAAAATTTATACATATCTGTATTTGTATTCATATATAATAAAAAGTGTGAAGATATAAATTGACTAAACCTTAAATTACAATTTATTATTTTTCCTTTTAAGTACTAGGAATTTTTTCTATTTGATGGACTCTATTTTTGCATCGTTGACTAATTATATTAGAAGAACAATCATAAGACTAGGTTTTCAGACTTCAGTTATGTGAGTATAATTTCTAAATCAATGTACAACCATTAATTACTCCAAAACAAATATTTAAAAAAATTATACAAAACTTGAACTAAATATTTTGAACTAGCAAATTTACTCGACCATAAAATTGAGGGCAAAGGCAAGTGTAAATTTAAAACCTTGGGGTAAGTGTATTTTTTATTAAAATTTAAAAGTTAGGTAATTAAATTTTTTTAGTAATTTATAGTTACTTATACTATGATATCATGGCTCATATTTGTATCATACTTATTAAAAGAAAATTATTTTTGGTTGAGTTTCTTATTGAGTGTCTCACTTGTGGACTTAGCATATATATTTTATTTTCTATTTAAAAACTTCAAAATATTTATTAAAAGCTTAGCTTATGTCCTTTTAAAAAGTCAAATTTATGCTAATATATTAATAGTAAATTTATTTAATTGTTTAAGCCAACTAATATAAGATCTTTATTTTAGTTATTAGCCTTTTGAATCTAAAGTATAAAAATGAAGATAAAATTTAAAAATTTAACTTTTATGCCCTGTTTGGTATGAGCGTCTGAGTTTTAAAAAATCTATCAAAGGGAAGCTTTTAAATTTTAGTTTCAGCATTTTCATTTCAATCGTTAAATAAATTATCCAAAACTCTAACGTTGATGACAAAAGCTGTTCCCAAACGGGGCCTTATAAAATTTCTAAACACATATTATCATTATGTCAATTAAATTAAGATATTTTCTTAATAAGTTTCATACTGTTAAATTTAAATTTCACACAGAGAAAAGAAAATTTAAAATCTTTGATAAGATATTAAAAGTATGAAGAAGAATTTTTGTAAGAACTCTACTGTCATAAATGGACAAAATTCTATCATTTTCTTTTGCAACCAATATTAACTGTAGTATATTCTACATTGTATTATTATTATTATTATTATTATTATTATTAATTATTATTATTATTATTATTATTATTATTATTTATAATAAATAAAAATAAAATACAATAAGCAATCTTTTATATTGGATGACACAAATGAAAATAATTATGATGAAATATTATAATAAAAACTATGTAAAAATATAAAAATGAAACTAATAAGAAATATATATTTATTTTAAAAAAGATAATTAGAATTATAGTTATTTGAGTAAAATAATAATTGAGTATTTTTATTAACGTGCAACACACGTGTGCACTTACTAGTTTAATAAATGGTGTAGCGTTCAAGCGAATAATAATCAAAGCATCATCCAAAATTCACAATTACTCTAGAAAATTGAAAAATCTAGCCTAAAATCGTCCTTGAAACAAAACCAACAAAAGAACTAAGATCCATGATCAATCTAGAAATAGAGAAAGGGAAGAAAGAGAATTAAGAGAAGATCGAAGAATTTAAGAAGAAAGAGAATTAAGAGAAGATCGAAGAATTGAAGCTTTTCCCTCCTGCGATCTCTTTTTCTATAGTGCCGTCGTTTTTCTTTCTCCACTCATCTCTTGTACGCTGCTTCGTTTTTATATCATAGGCTGATGCTTATTGCTTGCCCTATTTCTCCAATTAATTCATGTTGCCACACCAAGAATTTGGTGTGGTTGCTCCATTACTGCCGCTGAATGATCTGTTGCTTGCTGCATCTGGGTGCCGTTTGGTGCTGTCGCACCAATTTCCAGCAACTTCAGGCCCCTTTGATGCAATCTTTTGTGATGCCTTAGGCTCCAAGAAAGCTACCACTACTAATTTCCTCTTCAGCCTATACTAAGATATCAAAACAATGCTAGAATGCCGTAAGTCATTCATAAATCAAAGCTCAATTATGGGATTAAAACATCACATTTCTTATATTTATCATCTTTTACATTCCATCCAACTTGAATATTTGCTAATCTTCTTCGTATTTCATATAATTTTCTAACTTTCATTAACTTATTCAACTAAGGGCATAAAAAATGCTAAATTTAATCATTCTCAATATTTTTTTTTCCTTAAAGACATTCTTTTCACATTATATTATGATACATGCAAACTTATAAGCTTCATTATTATATATTAAAATTTTATAGTTGCATATATATACGGACCTCCCTTTGTACAGATGTTAGATTCTCCACTACAGTATGGGAAAACAATATGGAACTAAATTAAACTAGATCGCAAGAGAGCAGAAAATCCAGGAAGTAGGGCAGCCCCCATAAACATGAAATTGAAGAACGAAAACGAAATGGGTAATCCAAAAAAGGTACATCAAGAGCAGCAAGATCTAGAGAAGGGTATCGTCAAAATTTAAGAAATTTAGAGGAGGGTTGGTAATGGTAATTAAAGCCACCAATAAGCTCCAACTTTGATTGTCGTTCTTCCATCTGTATTGCTTCCACCCATGGCTGCCCTGCCACAGAATTCCACACCAATTTGCTTTCAAAGAACAGAAAAGTTAACAATTAATGGCTCATCGATGGAAGAAGACTGGTTGACTAATGGTTACTTGGCTTCCAAGTTCCAAATGATCTTATAAAAAAGAAAGCCGTGTTGGGTCATGTGTGGACTGCAGGGCGAGAAGAAGACAAAGATGAGACAGTGGCCTCTGATTCTATATTGGCAGGCGCGGGCGAGTTTCAATTTTATTGAACTGTACTGTATCTGCACTTAAACCACAAACCCTAACTTCGTAAAACTCAACCATTCTCACTTCGTGTAGCAGGACTAATCTCCTCCTTTGGCCAGCACATGACGTGATGCGGAATGACTTGATGTTTGGTGACATTGATTAGCTGCGATTGTTGGTCCACATAAAAAAAAAAATCTACTAATATACTCCATTCTTGCCACTTTCTTTTGTTTCATTTGATTTGTAATTAGTTTAATTTAAATTTATTTATACTATTATTTATTAAAAAAATGAAAAATATATATTTAAAAATTATAGATATTCATTTATCATTTACATATATAAATTTTGCATTTATATACTAAAATGTTAAAAATAAAGTTATAGATTAATTACTTAAAAGTAAATTGTGCAAAGCTACAGTCAGTTCGTCATGAATTATAACATGAACGACCTTGACAAGTCCCTCCCTGAATTGCTAAACATGTTGAGAACAGCTGAGCAAAACCTTAAGAAGGCTAAGCCCATTTTGATGGTTCAAAAGGGCAAGGGAAGGGGAAAAGCCAACAAGAAGAAAGATAAAGCTAAAGGAAAGTCCAAAGCTAATTTTTCTTCAACTGCACTGAAACCATCTGGTGATGTGGCAAAGGAAGGGGAGTGCTTCCATTGTAAGCAACTTGGACACTAAAAGCGCAACTGCAAGCTCTATCTTGAAGAACTTGCTAAGGAGAAGGGAAGTAAGATTTCCACTTCAGGTATTTTTGTTATAGAGACTAACTTTTCCATTTCCTCATCTTGGGTATTGGATATTGGATGTAGATCTCACATTTGTGCAAATGTGCAGGATCCAAGTAGGAGTAGTAGATTGGCCCGAGGTGAAGTGGACCTACGTGTTGGAAATGGAGTAAGGGTTGCTGCCTTAGCCGTAAGGACTTATGTTCTTACTTTACCTAGTAGATTAGTTTTAGAATTAGACAACTGCTACTTTGTGCCTACTATTAGTAGAAATTTGATTTCTGCTTCTTACTTGGACAAGAAAGGTTTTTCATTTATAATAAAGAACAAATGTTGTTCTATTTATTGGAATGAAATCTTTTATGGTAGTGCTCAACTTAGCAATAAGTTGTATCTTCTAGAACTCGAAGATCCAATCTATAATGTGAATACCAAAAAGGTCAGATTGAATGATTTGAACCTGACCTATCTCTGGCACTGTCGCTTGGGCTATATAAACAAGACCTGCATATCCAAGCTCCATAAGAATGGACTCTTGGACTCATTTGATTTTGAATCATATGAGACATGTGAGTCATGTTTATTGGGCAAGATGACCAAAGCCCCATTCACAAGGCAAAATGAAAGGGAAATGACTTACTAGGACTCATACATAGTGATGTATGTGGCTCTATGTCTATACATGCTAGAGGAGGCTTCCAATACTTCATTGCCTTTACTGATGACTTCAGTAGATATGGCCATGTGTATCTCATGAGACACAAGTTAGAATCCTTTGAAAAGTTCAAAGAATTCAATAATGAAGTTGAGAATCAACTCAGGAAGAGTATCAAAGTACTTCTATCAGATCGAGGTAGAGAGTATTTGGATCAAGAATTCCTTGACTACCTAAAGGAGTGTGGTATAGTATCACAACTCACTCCACCTAGTACACCTCAAATGGAATGGTGTATTTGAAAGGAGAAATTGAACTCTGTTAGACATGGTTCGATCTATGATGAGTCAAGCTGACCGTCGAAACTCTTTTTGGGGACATGCTCTAGAGACAACTGCTTTTACAGTAAACCGAGTTCCATCTAAATTGGTTCAAAAGACACCATATGAGATGAGTGGAAGGCGTCCCAATTTGTCTTTTATGAAGATTTGGGGTTGTGACATTTATGTGAAATGTCAATTCTCTGACAAACTAGGGCCCAAATCTCATAAATGCCTCTTTGTTAGGTATAAAAAAAAAAGAATTACTATTTCTATAATCCTTTTGAGCAAAAAATGTTTGTTGCTCGAATTGGTGTCTTTCTAGAGAAAGAGTTTATCTCTAAAGGGACCAGTGGGAGAAAAGTAGAATTTGAAGAAATTCAAGAACAACAAGGGGACATCGAACCTAAAATGGAGCCTGAACAAACACCACAAGATGTTGTGGTTCAAGAGTCTGTTCCTGTAGCATAGAGCCCACGTAGGTCTGGTAGGATTCGGTGTGAGCCCGAGAGATATGAATTTCTCTTGACTCACACTGGCAATGTGATACTCACGGATCAAGATGAGCCCACAACCTACCAACAAGTTATGTCGGGGCCTGACTCTGAGAAGTGGCTAGTGGCCATGAAATCCGAGATAGAATCCATGTATAAAAACCAAGTATGGACTTTGGTTGATCAACCTAAAGGGGTAAAACCTATAGGGTGCAAATGGGTTTTCAAGAAGAAAACTGACATGGATGGTAATGTGATTACCTTTAAAGGACGATTGGTTACAAAAGGTATTAAGCAAATTCATGGTATTGACTATAATGAAACTGTTTCACCAGTTGTCATGCTTAAATCCATCCCAATTTTGTTGGCTATTGCTGCGCACTATGATTATGAGATATGGAAAATGAATGTCAAAACTGCATTCCTAAATGGAAAGTTACTTGAGGATGTATACATGACACAACCTAAGGGTTTTGTCACTCCTGAGAATGCTAATAAAGTGTGCAAGTTGCAAAAGTTCATTTATGGACCGAAGCAAGCTTCTCGAAGTTGGAATCTTTGTTTTGATGAAGCAATCAAAGAGTTTGATTTTATCAAAAATGAAGATGAACCTTGTGTCTACAAGAAGGTTAGTGGGAGCGCTATTGTCTTCTTGGTGTTGTATGTAGATGACATACTACTCATCGGGAATGACGTTCTCGAGCTACAGTCTGTAAAGACTTAGCTAAGGAAATGTTTCTCTATGAAGGACTTGGGTGAAGCCGCCTATATGTTAAGCATCAGGATCTATAGAGATAGATCTAGAAAGCTTCTTGACCTAAGTCAAAGTACATACATTAACAATGTGCTAAAGAGGTTTAATATATAAGATTCCAAGAAAGGATTCTTGACCATGTCATATGGTATAACTCTTTTTAGATCTCAGTATCCGAGTACACCCGATGAGAGAGAGCGTATAAATAAGATTCCATATGCTTCAGCAATTGGAGCTATCATGCATACCATGATCTGTACTCATCCCGATGTCTCATATGCCTTGAGCATGGCAAGCAGGTACCAATCGAACCCCGGTGAGAGTCACTGGACAGCTGTTAAGAACATCCTTAAGTACTTACGAAGGACTAAGGATGCATTCTTAGTCTTTGGAGGTGAAGATGAGCTCGTTGTAAGGGGTTACAACGATGCTAGCTTTTAATCCGATAAGGATGATTTTAGATTGCAATCTGGTTGTGTTTTGTATTGGTGGTGGTGCTGTGAGCTGGAAGAGTTCAAAGCAAAAGACAGTAACCGACTCTACAACAGAATCTGAGTATATTGCTGCCTTTGACGTTGTGAAGGAGGTAGTTTGGATCAAGAAGTTCATCACTAAACTTGGAGTGGTTCTAAGCATTGCTGACCCGATAGAGCTCTATTGTGACAACAATGGAGCAATTGCACAAGCTAAGGAACCTCGATCTCACCAGCGATCTAAACACATACTCCGACGCTATCATCTCATCAGGGAGATCATCGAGAAAGGTGATGTGAGGATATGCAGAACTTTGACAGACAACAACATTGCTAATCCGCTGACAAATCCCTTTACACAGCAGAAGCATGACAGCCATTCTAGGTCCATCGGTATTAGATACATGGATGATTGGCTTTAGTGCAAGTGGGAGATTGTTAGTGTTATGCCTAAAAGCCAATCATGAGAAGATTGTATTTTTACACATTGAATCATGATATTTTATTAAGGCATTAATCCAGCAATTATGTTCATTGTTTTATTTTTGTGTAATGTAATAAACATAATTCTAACCCTAGAATAATGATATTCTCAAATGTCCTTGGTCTAGTATTATTGTGGAACGGGTTACAATAATACATAATGACTAGTATATGTGGAGACTAATATAAGATATGTAGTCTACATATGGCTACAAGTTGGAGAACTTGTTACTGGACCAACCCACCATGAGAACGCTACATGGATCATTATATGAGTGTCATAAGTGATTCTCATAGTGATCATGGTATATATAGTCCTTTGACCTAAGATCATCAAGGTTCCCTACATGTGAGTCACATCCTTTGATACTTCCCTTTGTTGCTCGTAATTGAGCGAACTTGAAGGAGGTCATTGGGTATGTCACATATCATGCGGAGGGATTTGTATGATCAAGATGGGATTTATCCCTCCTATGTAACAGGAGTGATATCTTCGAGCCCTTTGATAGAGTGAGACTTAGAAAATGTATGGCCATGCTTAGATGAGTTGATATACGATATCAATGTCATCAGTTTAAGTTAGTCTACTCAGTAATCAAGAAACCAAAGATTGGGCTATACGAAAATGACACGTTCCATGTCTCGTGCTTAGTCTTAATATCTTGGATAAAGAGACAATGGTATATGTCGGTATTAATCATAAAGGTTTAGTCGAATCACTGACAATCTTGTCACCTTGGTAGCAATGATGTATTGCTAGACACCGCTCATTGCTTATGATCATAAATGTGATTTATGATCATTGCCAACATGGTAAGAGCCTATTGGGTCGCATACATAGAGCTATTTAGATTATTAGAGTGCATAGACTAATTATTTAGGTTATTATTTCATAATAATTTCATGTTAATAATGGGCCCAAAAGTTGAGCTATTATTAAACCTGAAATTAAAACCTAATTGGATTAGGGCTTTAAAACCCATTAGGCCTAGAAGTTGAGTCTCTATAAATAAAACTTTTAGTGAGAAATTCACAGCTTTGCCTTAGCCTCCCAAAAAGGACAGCCGCACTTTTTTCTTGCAATTCTTTGGAGAACGCAAGCTAACACTGTGAGTGTAAGAGAAACGTATCTGCCGTGACGTGATGGAAGTGTGGTGATCCCGAGAAGCTCGTGTAAATACCATAGAGATCTTGAACACATCAACTGTTCAGGTTTTTGTGATTTGATTCTACAGTTGGGTGAAAGATCTCAACCAAAATTAGGTATGAACATTTTCAACACCCGGTTTACCCCGTTTCACTTAGATCCTGGAAGGTTTCGGTTAAATTCCACTGCGCTTGTTTGGCTCCCAAAACCTTACACTTGACACTATCACCGTGGACATATCTTTTGTTGTGGATAGTAGTAGAACAAGGAGATAGTGTCTACTGAGATTGCTTTTTTTATTCAATCACACCCATAAGTGAACTTGATATCTCTTTAAATAGAGATTATTACAACGGTAAGCATATCAAAGCGTAACTAACTAGCTAATTTAATGTAGCTAAATATTGAATCTTTAACGTTAACATGCTATAATCTCGGTTTTCTTTTCTGACTTGATCTTCACATCATTCCATCAGCTTCAACGTCCTTTTGAATCATATCTCCAACAGTCCCCCTTGATTCAAAAGTGGTAATACACATCTTGCTTCGTAATTCTTCAAACTTCGTCTAAGAAAGAGCTTTACTTAACAGATCGACAACTTGAAACTCAGTTCCACAGAACTTTAGTTTAACTTCTCTTTGTGACACTAGGTCTCTTATAAAGTAATGCCTGATCTCTATGTGCTTAGTTCTTCCATGCATGACTGGATCTTTGGTCATTGTTATTACTGATGCACTGTCACAGTATAATCCAGTTGCCTCTATTTGTTCATGCCCTAAATCTGTTAACAAACGTTTGAGCCAGAAACATTGACAAGTTGCGATGCTGGCAGCTACATATTTGGATTTTTTGGATGACAATGCTACAGAACTTTGCTTTTTTGATATCCATGAAATTGCTCCTGACCCCAAAGTAAAGTAGTTTCTTGTGGTGTTTTTCCTATCATCTTGAGCTCCTGCCCAGTTACTGTCAGTGTACCTTTGTTTCTAGTCACTGTTACGTATCTCAAAATCCTCTTTGCTGCTTTATAGTGATGCTTTGTAGGAGAATGCATGAACCTGGATATTAAACCTACTGCAAAGGAAATATCAGGTCAAGTATGTGTCAAATAGATTAAACGCCCAACTAGGCTTTTGTATCTCCTTGCATGTACTACTCTGAATCATCTTTTTCCCTCAACTTCTCATTCATATTCATGGGAGTTGTAGCAACCTTACATTGACTCATGTGAAATTGTTGCAATAAGTCAGAGATGTAATTTTGCTGAGAAATAAATATACCTTCTAGAGTTTGTCTCACTTCAAGTCCTAGAAAGTAATGTAGCTTTCCAATATCTGTCATTTCAAATTCCTTCATCATAATTTCGTTGAAATTGAAGATAAGTTCTTATAAAGAACCATTGTAGATCATATCATCTACATATAGACTCATTATAACTATTGCTTCAATGCTGAATTTCTTCAAATAAAGAGTTAGTTCATTAGGACTCCGCTCAAATAAAAAAACTCATTAATTCTGCTATACCAGGCTCGAGGAGCCTATTTCAAATCATATAGAGCCTTCCTAAGTTTGTAAACTTTGTCTTCTGCTCTTAGAATCTTAAACCCAGCTGGTTGCTCCACATATACCTCCTCTTTTAATTCTCCATTAAGGAAAGCTGATTTGACATCAAATTAATACATTTTCCACTACTTTTGTTCAGCCAGTGCAAGAATGAGTCTTACTGTTTCAAATCTTGCTACTGGGGAGAAAGTTTCTTCATAATCCATTCCATGCTCTTGAGTGAATCCTCGAGCCACTAGTCTGGCCTTGTGCTTCTGGATTTGTCCATTTGAGTGGCACTTTGTTTTGAAAATCCACTTTAAACTTACTATCTTCTTCCCATCTGGAAGATTAACCAGCTCCCATGTTTTGTTCCTTTCAATGGATGCTATTTCTTCCTCCATGGCTTCCCTTCAGACTTTTCCTTCTAACACAGCTTCTACATTTGGTGGATCACCAGCAAATAAGGTGAATGTTAAGGACTACACTTCAGCTAATGACCTGGTTTTTCTATGAGTAGAATTTGGTGAGTCATCACTTGATGATGATGAGAGTGATCTCAATGGAGTGCTTTGATTGTTTTTGGTCCTTCTTCTAAATTCCTCTCATCCTGCTCTTCTTCATTGTTCATATGGATTGTTGAGGCACCAGCTTTATCTATATTATTCCAGTTACTATTTTCATCAAACTTGACATCTCTGCTGATGATGATCTTATTGGTTTCAGGTTCCAGCTGCCTGTAGGCTTTAGACACTAAGCTATAACCAAGACAGATACATTTCTTGGACTTTACATCCAATTTAGTTTTGCTAAAGGGAATGAGTGCATAACAAACACACCAAAAAATTCTAAGATGGCTTACAGAAGGTTTAGAACCATACCATGCTTCATACGGTGTTTGATTCCATATAGCTTTTGTAGGGGATAGATTTATGAGGTACACTGCAGTTGCCACTACTTCTACCTAATACTCATCAGGAAGTTCTTTATTTTTCAGCATTAATCTTGCCATTTCTATAATGGTTCGATTCTTCCTTTATGCAATGCCATTTTGTTTAGGTGTATATGGGGCTGTTAACTGTCTCTTTATGCCTTCCATTTCACAAAACTCATTGAAATCCTTTGAGCAGAATTCTCCTCCTTGATCAGTTCTTAGAGTTTTAAGCTTTAATGACCCCTGTCTCTCAACCAAAGCCTTGAATCTCTTGAAGCAATCAAATGCTTCCATTTTCATGGTAAGAAAATAAACCCAACTGAATTTAGTACAATCATCTATAAACAAGAGAGAGTGCTTACTTTGAGCAAGCGAAGTGGTCTTCATGGGTCCACAGAGATTTGCATGAATTTTCTCAAGTTTTACTGATGATCTTTTTTACTGTCCCTTTGGAAAGGGTCTCCTGGCTTGTTTGCCAATTGAACAACCTTTACACACATGATCTGGCATCCTTATAGAAGGTAAACCAGTTTTCATTTCTCACTGGCCAATAATTGTAAGCCCTTCATATATAGATGACCATAGCATTGGTGCCACAGTTCAGACTCATCAAGTCTGCTACTGAGTGTCATACACTTGTCACTGCCAGTAAAGTCAATAGGAAACATTTGATTTTTAGTCATTTGTGCCTGTAGTACATGCTCACCTGAACTTGTTCTCACTATGCAGGTTCCTTTCTCAAATGTAGCACTAAAGCCTCTTTTTACCAGTTGACCTATATGATCAAGTTATGTGCTAGACTAGGTGGAAATTGTACATTTCTGATTAACCTCTCTTTGTTATTAATACTAATGGCAACTGTACCTTTCCCTTCAATCTGGATTTGTTTGTCATTGCCCAACCTCACTTGAGCTTTAATTGTTTCGTCCAATTCCTTGAACTTTCCTTTATCTCCTGGCAGATGATTAGAGCATGCACTATCTAAGTAACAGACATCACTAGAAGGGAATTGAGGCCTTGCATATGTCATGAACAGGTAATCATCTTGTTCATCAAGATCTTCTGTGTACTTAGCCTGCCTATCTTTGCTCCAACAGTCGTCCTCCTTATGGCCAAATTTTTTGCAAAATGTGCACTGGACCATGCTACTTCGTCCTCTTCTAAATCAACGTCTACCTTTTCCTCTATTATTGGTGTTTCTTGCATGCTCCCCCTGGATTTGGAATGCATGTTCTTCTTCCTTTCCCACTGTTCTATTGATTCTGGCCCCATGTGCCTGAAGCGATCCCATGAGCTCATCTACTATAAGAGTTGACAGATCTCGTGATTGCTCGAGGGAAGCTACTACGTGATCAAATTTAGAGGTCAAACTTCTGAGAATTTTAGCTACAACAGTTTCATCACTTATCTTGTCACCATAGGAGCGCATTTGACTGACGATATTGGAGACTCTTGCAAGATACTCCTGGACTGACTCACTGCTCTTCATGCTGGAGGTTTCAAAGTCTTTCCTCATGTACTGCAGCTTTACTGTCATCACCTTTGCTGATCCTTGATACCTGGTTTTGAGGATATTCTAGTCTTGTTTTACTGTAGTGGCTGCGGCTATTATGGAGAAGATAGTCTCATCTATAGCTTGCTGGATAAAAAACAAGGCCTTTGCATCCTTTTTTTTTTACCTCTCGATTTGTAACCTTTTCTGAGGTTCCTACATCCATACCTGTTTCCACAAGATCCCATAGTTCTTGCAATCTGAAGAGAGTCTTCATTTTTATGATCCAGTATTCATATGAATCCCCCTTAAAAATAGGGATTTATGGCTAAGTTACATTAACTGATAAGTTGTTTGTTGCCATTTGTGTTGAATGATTGGGTACAAAAAAGCCTAGGTTGTAACCTGGCTCTGATACCACAATGTTGTGGATAATAGCAGAATAAGGAGATAGTGTATACTGAGATTGCTTTTTTTATTCAATCACACTGAGAGGTGAACTTGATATCTCTTTAAATAGAGATTATTACGATGGTAAGCATATCAAAGCATAACTAACCAGCTAATTTAATGCAGCTAAATATTGAATCTTTAACGTTAACATGCTATAATCTTGGTTTTCTTTTCTGACTTGATCTTCACGTCATTCCATCAGCTTCAACGTCCTTTTGAATCATATCTTCAACATCTTTGGTAGAGAAATCGATTAACATGATTAGGTTTTTGGCCATCAATGCCATCGAGAAAGCCAATTCGGGCAGCCTTGGTCTAACCATGGGCTATGGTCCAATTAATCATTTGTTGTATGATTAGGTTAGGAGGTAAAAACTTAGGAAATGATACTGGTTCAATCATGATCGCTTTGTGTTGTCCGCTGGACACGAATGCATGTTGCATCATTCTTTACTTCACTTAGTTGGTTACGACAGTGTTAAGATCACTTTGATTTGTTTCCTACAAGAGACAAAATTTCCTTGCGGATCCTTGAGATTTTGGTTTAGGATGATTAAAATCTATTCTTGGCTTCTCGCTTTACGTGGTTCAAGAAATTTTTAGGTTTCAGAAAAACTATCTTCGTATAACTAAAAAAACAATTACTATCTCCAATTCAAATTGATGAACAATTTCATCAAACTGTATCCATCATTAGGAGTTTGGTTGCTTCTAAGGTTAAACTGTTCTAGATTCCTGATTCATTAAATAGTAATCCTTCCACTACAAATAGCTCAACTCTAATAATTACGCTAGCTAACATTGTAATATGCCCCAAAAATCATTATTCATTACAGTGGGCAAATATGAATTTTAGTTTGTTAACATATGGTTGTTTCTGTAAAAAATTTTGCATAGACTTTTAATAGCCCCTTTTGAGTTGGCTTATAGAAGTAAAGGAGTTCAGAAAATTCCTCCAAATGCAACCATAGGGGTAGGCTGAGGATAATATGACAAACCTTACCAATTACTGCTCCATTCTTTTGATTTCTCACCCATTTTTGTGATAAGATGTCTAAAATGCTGTGTTTTTCTTTTGCTTCCAGAGGACCCTCCAGTCCTGGTGATCATCTTGATGCTTGATAGGTATGTTGTGGTCCATATCCCCTATATTGGAGGAATTCTTCAATGTGATTCTTGTGTGGAAGGTATTCTCCCTATGTCAGTCAAGGCAGTAGCCTGGGTTCTCTCTTGATTGGCATCGATATTCAGTACGACCTCTAGGTCTCCACCATTTTCTAGCTTTTCCACAGATGGTGCCATGTTGATATCCAAAGTAAGTAGTGTGAAGCCCAAGAATCTTAGAGATGAATGGACTTTAAATCAAAGGCAAGGTTAAGGGCCCCAAAGTTATGTCTTCGGGATGACCCTTCGATACTTAAGTCAGTAGTGGCTCGAAAGAGGAGAAAACTTAGTGAAAAGCTAGATACTCAAAGGCAGAATGTAACTTGTCTCCTTACTCAGGAGGCCTTATATAGGACCTTTGTACAGTGATCATGGGGCAAGCTCCCCTTGTTACATGATCTTCCCCATGATTCAAGAGATCCCCTTCTAATGAGTAGCATATTGCACATGTAAAATGTCAGGGTTCGTGGACCCCCATTTTCTAGGAAAATGCTTATAAAAAGTACCTAATTTAGTTATTGGATCCCTTTTAATTTTTTAATAGATGCCAATAATTTTTAAAATATCTATTGGAACAAAAGAATGTATCTTTTTATGCACCTCAAGAAAGATAGAAAATGTGTCATTCACTTCACTCTACTGACAAATAGAATCATGGCAGAAGTCATATATTGACACTTGGACTTTCATACATTTTTCTATATAGGCCTTGGGTAGTTGGATTTTTTTTACTACTCTTTCCTTTTTTTTCAAACATATGAAAAAATTATATAGATAATTGAGCACAAGATAAAGTTAATAAGCCAAGTTAAAAGAAATGTATAAGTTTAAGAGCTAAGAGAGGGACTTTTGTCTTTCATATTCTATATAACATGAACATCTTGTGCATCTTTTTCATGTTTCATACTCCCTTCAATAGATGAAATGTTTGGTTTGACATGAAGATTAGGAAAAAAGAAAAAATTCTTGTGTTGATTCCATTTTTATGCTTCATTTTTTTTCACATAAATTAAGAAAGATGGAAAAGGTGAATATCAAAATAATAGTTTAAATGGTAATATAGTAAAGTAACTTATTAAATATAAAAATATTTTAGGGTTTTGGAGCAGCTTAAAATAAAATATGTGTATCCTTTTTGGGTAGAGGGTGAATAATTTTCAAATGCTCATTAAAGCCATTCGACCAAGCGTGCAAAAAAAAAGCGAAATCAAAGCATTTCCATATTCTCTTCTAAATTTTTTTCATCATTATATTATAGTATATCCGAAATTTATAAGCTTCAGTATTGGGATTAAAGTTTGTTTGCACTCCACGGTTGACATGTGCACATCTAGTTGTGAGGTTATGCAACTTTGACCTCTGCCTTTCTCTTTCATTTATCATTCAGTTATTTATCTTATAAATGTTGCAATAAAATTCCTCCTAAAACTTATCTTTCCTCATAAATGTTGCAGCTATTTTCTTCCTTATAGGTGTTGTATTAGGCTAATACTATATGGTTGGATGTAATGTTCGCTTTTGGGTTTCCATTATTTTGTGCATATTGTGTGATTTAATATGGATATACCTGTTCGGGGGAAAACTTGAGGGGTTGATGTGCTCTTTGAGACATTTTTAGTGGGATAATTTTGTATGAAGGTACTAATATGTTTTCCTGTTATCAGTTTTATGCCTCTTGCGAATGAGATGGCCAGTTTTCTCCTTGGACATGGTCGGCGCTTGGTTGCCGGTAAGAGGGGTTAGGTGGCAACTGATATGAGATTGAGGTGTAATAATTGCGTTTTGAGAGCCATTATTACCATCGAAGTTTCTTGATTCTTTCCATTGTTATTTGCAAGGTATATTTGGCGGCTTCTTAGGCATCCTTCATCGGATGTTTCTCCCAGACGTGAATTTGCAGCGGCGCATGGATAGATGCAGATGAACTGTTTATGGGAGAAGAGTGTGATCTGATTGCTGTGCTTACTTAATTACTAAGTCATCCATCGAATTTTGCCACTGAAATGTGTTTGGAAAAGGTAATTTTCCACTTTTTTTTCTGTGTGTATATATATCTTTGGCCTTTAAAGGAAAGGATCACAAAGTTCATTTTCGTTGTTACTTTCTATTCTAGGTGTTACTTAGTAGTGTGGTGAAGGTAAAGAAACTACAGACTTCCCATTGTATTTGCATATGTTCCTTTGTTAAACCCCTTGATTGAGTTTAGGTATGTTTATTTTTTTTTTATCTAGTGTTGATCATCTCACTGTTATGCATTTTCTCCCATCCCGCCTAAGTTCATTGAGGATTCGATAACTATATCCAAAAGTGTAAAGTGCTTAAGTACCTAAAGGACACTCTCTAATTATAGACCTTAAGAACTTGCTGCCTTCTTTTGCTTAGTTCTTTATTGTTGTGTCAGTGAAGAGCAAGGCAAACAGAAATAGCTCTGGTTCTATCTTAGCAAGTGGGGAAGACCTTTATTTTGGTATTGTAAGTATCAACAAAAGGGTGGCACCAATATATTTTATTCCAATATTGTTAGGTGTTAACTCTAAAAACTTGACCATGGAAATACCTCTTTGGAAAATTTCAGGCTACAGTGGCATTTGATGGGACATGCATGACTAAATGGGAAGAGCCAAATGGGGCAAAAGGTATCATGAATAAGTTTCATGACTGCTTTGTTTATTGAATAGTATATCACCTAAACAATTCCATGGCAATGCAAGTGAAGGAGGATATGAGTCTTTTTCGTCTTCTCTCCTAATAAATTCATTCTGTTTTGGCACTTGACTAGGAAATGTTCCTACTACATGAATCCGCCCGTAAAATGTAGTTCTAATACATTTGATTGATTACCTTGATTGTCTTACATATTGATCATATTCCAATTGTGCAAGCTATATTCAAATCCTTTAGTACAACTATCCACTTTAAGTTCTTTATGTATGCCATGATACACACAAGTTCTCTTTCATATTTGACTGTTGTTGATGATCTTGCAGCCTATTGGATCAAGTACAAATTTCCAGATAATCAAATGCTAAAACTTGTAGCTTATGAGTTAATGGTGGCCAATGATGCTCTAGAGAGAGATGAGATGGATTGGTCTGTAGTTGAAACTTACTAGCCACCTCATCGGTAGAATGTTGTCATTATAAAGGATCTATTTACCAAAGTTCTATATAGATTCTGCCTCTAACCATGAAACCTTTGCTTTGAGAATTATAACTGGCTGAAGGAGGAAGTTGAGGCTAGTTTTCTTTAGTTTCTAGCTTCTAGGAAGTTGTGAACATAGAAAATGTACTGTGGTTTGACGGATTTATTAAGGGTTGATTTAATAATTCCCACTGTGCAATGCTGGCCTTCTTCTAGTATACATGAATTTTAAACTTTTCAATTATGATTGCAATTAACTTGCTTCAGTTTTGCTCTACACAACAATGTTTATGATCTAACAACAAAAATTTCCTTTCTCAGAATCTTTTCTTCTGCCTTTGCTAATGAAATTAATGGAGTCTCCGAATTGAGAGATTGCTTGCATCTAATAAAGGTATGTTTTATCATTTAAAGTAGTTGACATCATCAGCAGCAACAACAACAACTTTATTGTTGTACAATATAGTTGACAAAGTGTGAACATCCCATCCAGATTAATAACAAGATGAAAAACACCTAGGGAGATGGTCCACAACCTAGTAGTAACAACATGTGGTGTTCTTTTCGAGGTAATAGAACCATATTCGCCTCCAACATGGATTGATCCACAAAACCACAATAACAGCTAACAATGAAGTAACATATGAAGCTATAAAGCTGATATAGAAGACTTCCATGTCCATAAAAGCATCAGCCTCTATTTGACTAGTGGCAAGTTTTGGATTTGACAATGGTGGCATAGATGACAAGCAACTCTTTGGCAATGGCTCTCCACAAAGAAAAGGATTACCCATTAGTAGATTTTCTTGGGCGTAGGGCCAGACAAGTTGTTGTATGAAACATTAAAGAATTCCAAGAAATTCAACTCAACAATTTGAATTGGGATCCTCCCAGTTAAATAGTTGAATGAAAGGTCCGAGCTCTCAATTCGACTCAAATTTGATATTGTCAATGGTAGACCCCCAGTCAAGCTATTATAGGACAAATTTAGCAGGCAAATTGTGCTGAGGCTTCCAATTTCCTTAGGAATCTCACCGGTAAGTTTATTGGAAGAAAGATCGATTCCAGATAAGAAGCTTAAGACTTGTCTTGTGTAAGAGTAAGACATGCTCTTTGTTCTGAATTCTATTTGTCTATCAGTGGAGGCACTTCCGTTATATTTATCAATAAGGTATGCTCTAGAATTGTATGCTTGATAAAGCATAGTGATATTTAGGCAAGGTGGTATAAAACCAACTAGATTGTTATGAGAAAGATCAATCACACTCAACTTGCTTAGCTGACATATCTCCACAGGCATTTGACCATTAAAGCTATTATTCTTCAAGATCAGATAACTTAGATCACCAAGGTTTTTGATGCATTTTGGGATGGTACCCGTCAAGTTATTGTCACTGAGATCCAAGGTTATCAACCGAGGGCTGTCGCATAATGTGTTTGGAAATGTTCCTATGAGGTCATTCCTGGAAAGATGAATGTGTTTTATTTGTGACAAGTTGACGCTAGATGGTATGCTCCCAAAGATGGCATTGCCTGAAATGTCCAAAACATAAAGGTTTGGTAAATTAAAAAGCTCTAATGGAAGTGGACCTTCAAGAATATTGTTGGACATTATGAACTCCCCTAAGCTAGTCATGTTTGCAATCCAAGAAGGTATTCCACCATAGAGATTGTTATCACTGATGTCCAATCTTGAGATAGAGGAGCAATTGGATAAGCCATTTGGGATTCTTCCACTTAAACTATTATTTGACAAAATAAGAGACAATAAAGAGCAACCTATGGCCACTTGTTCACATATTAGACCAGATAGTTTGTTGTTTGATAAGTCCAAATACAGTAGCAATTTCATGTCACCAATGGAAGATGGTATGATACCCGTCACTTGGTTGTTTCGAATATGCATCTCTCTTAAACTTGGGAAGTAGGCTCCAATCTGTTGAGGAATACTCCCATTCAAGAAGTTGGTTGTGACATCAAGAGAACTTAAGTTTTGATGAGGATGACTTGGTAAGGTTAAAGGTCCAAAAAGAGAAGCATTGACCAGTTCAAGCTCAATCAAATTCGTGTTATTCTCTAAAAGCCAATACGGGAAATGCTGTCTACCAAAATTGATGTCATGAAGGATAAGGTGTTCCAAGTCATGTTGATGGTAGAGGAATTTCGGCAATCCTCCAGCACACTGTCCACCGTATAGCGAAAGAAACTATAGTTGACATGCCAGGGCTAAATGGTTAAACTCTTCATCAGGATATATTTCAATGTCAGATGCATATAGAGACTTGAGCTTTGAGAGGTACAGAAAGGGTGTGAAAGAGCTTGGGATTCGGAATTTATTGGAGAGGCCCAGGGATTCGAGAGACGTTAAGTTTGAAAAGCAAGAAGGTATATCACCACTCAGTCCATTGGAGCTGATATACAACTCTCGTAGCTTTGTTAATTTGCATAGCCCTGCAACTGCAAAATAATGGGAATACCAACTGTTAAAAATACGACTACGATCAATAACAATAAGATGCAATTGTTCCAGTTTTCTGAAAGCAATAAATCATTTCCCAGTGAAATGTTGTGGGAAATTAAGGGCTTGCAATTAAGCTACTAAAACAAAAATTAGTAAGTACAAAATAGCATGAAGCTTACGTTGGTGAGTGGAAGATCCATTAAATGTACTCCCTGTGAGGTCAAGAACCTCCAAGGATGGGAATAGGTCTACGGACTGAAGGAAAATGCTGCCTCCAGCTTTAACTGAACTTAGATCCAAATGCTTCAACGCGTTTAACCGTTTACCATCTGCAGTGGTGGAAAACATTAACTGGGGTGCTTTTTTTTTTTTTCCTGATAGAACATTAACTGGGGATTTGACCAAAAGTAGTCAATAATTGAATTGATATGGTACCTTCAGAAGAGGCAAGTTTTTCAATTGCGTTTGCTTTCAAAATAAGATCTTCTAAGTTGTTTAGAGCATCAAAATCTGGTTCAGCTCGTAAAAGGAGGGAAAAAAAAAAAAAAAAAGAAAAACAGAACATGAGACGTTCCTCGATCTACAGTAAAAGAAGAAAGAACACATTGATCTGAGATGATATATTACTACCTTTCACAAAGATTGCCTTAAGTTGGTTCGTCGCCAAATCCAAATACCTGAGACTTGAAAGACCTCTCAAAGATGAGAGGGCATTGCTGTTCACATTGTTACCACTCAAATCCAAGTAATCTAGTTTGGGTAACGTGAGAACTTCGGTTCCTGTTAACGGCCAACAAATATACAGTAGTATAAATTAATTGATATTTTTGCGGTTGTCAGAAGACTGGTGATCAAGCTGTTACCGTTCAAAGATTGAAAGCGTTCGATTGAATTCCAACTCAGGTACAATTTGACCAAGCCCTCCAGATTATTCAGTTCTGTTCCATGCGCAAGGTCACCATCTTATTTTGCACTAAAACATTGGACAGGGTTCTGTTGGAAATTGAGAATGAACCTATACCTTGCACGGGGAGACTTCCATTCAACCTATTCTCCGAAAGATCTAATCGTCTTAACGATGGAAGGTGTTGTAGAGATGCGAAAATGCTGTTGTCGAAATAGTTCATTGTTAGATCAACTTTTTCCAAATACTTCAGAGCTGATAACCTTTCGAAACCTGCAAGCAAGAAGCTAGTAATTAATTAATATCCCAAACCTCCCATGTATTATAAGTACTACTAATGAAGTAAGTGGGTACCTCCATTCTCGACGCAGCCGGCAAATGAGTTGTCACCTAAGGAAAGGTTGGTCAAGTGTTGGAAGGGAAGAAACAAAGACGCATTCAGATAATAGAGATCTTTGGATGATCTCAATTGATCATATTCAAGCAGGGTTGTGGTACTGAATAGATCAAGTAGGTTGACTCGGCCAGAAACCACGTCGCAATTTACTCTTTCCCAGCTGCAACAGTCTGAGAGAGAGCCATTATCCCAATCCGTCGGCAAGAATGGGAAGAAAGGTTTGAGGCGAAGAAGAGCCACCCTCTCTTCCCCCCAACAACCGTCGCACGGTTGCTGCAATTGTAATATCCAGACCACCAAGAAGCAGCTGTAATAGAGCCACCACTTTCTTCCCATATCTTCACACTGATTTGTACGCAATAACTAAAGATGAAGTACCACGTACTATGATCTGCTACTGATAGATTCATACCTGCCCAAGCAAGCTCCCTTCACCTCACCTTTATAAAGTGGGTTGTTGCTGTCGTTTTTGTCTAATCAAATCACATTCTTAGTAAGATGTATAGATATCCCAATAATTTTAACTTTTGTTTGTGCTTTGGCAAAAAATGCAAAAATGATAGTCTGCCGTTCTACCATCACTATCTAATTAAGATAGCCCATCCTACCACCTATATAAAATTTAAAATTTAATCCGCTCTAAAAATATTTTAAATATTTTTCATGTCACCTACTAAATACCACTCAATAAATGGTTAATCACTAACACTCTCCTAATACCTGACATCTTAAAAGAAAGACTGATAGGTTCCTAAGAATATAATTACTAGTTGACATGTTTGGAAAAAGCTGATGCCAAATTTGTTAACACCCTCCTAATAATAAAACTACCTGGTATCCTAAAAGAAAGACTTATAGTTTCCTAGTCGGCACGTTTGGAAGAAGCTGATGAGCAAGTGCTCAAATTTTCCACAAATTACTTTGGCCAAAGTCCTGGCTTCAGCGGACAGCAGAACGTTTTTCTTTCCCTTTTTTTAGGCCCACAACTGTGGAACATGTTGGCTGGGATTGACGGGAGAATTTTCTCATGAAAGATTCAAACAATGAATCAAACAATGAAAGATTGAAACAATACACGGAAAATACTGGATTAATTGCAAACATTCTCAACATTTGTATAAAAGTGCAATTTACCCCTTCAATTTTTAAATTCTACATTTTAACCACTGAATGTCAGTCTCCTTTTTCCACATTTGCAAACATAAACATTTCTGATTCGATGTTAACTCTATATGGTACCTGCATTCCAGTAAACTGAAATTGTCTACAATATTTTAATACTTATTTTAAAATTTAAATTATCAAAATTTTCTCTATCTAAATGTAAAACATCTTTTTCTTTTTTTTTCTTTTCTTATTTCATGGAGCAGAGTGTTGAATTTGAAACGATATGGGGAAACTATAATTCCACCCAAAATTAAAGGGGGTTTTACAATTACCCTAAATAATTTTGGAAGTTCTTTTCTTTCTCCCCCCCCCCCCCCGCCCCCCCCCCCCCCGGGTCGGGGTTCTACGACTAATCATATTACATAATTAGTACAAAATACTATAAATAATATATTGATTATGCTAAATAATAAAACCTACGTCAAGACAAATAGAAGTGAGTAATTTCGTAAAAATGCGAGTAAAAGTTAAAATGTTTGTATATTTACAACTCGTTATGATTATTCTCATGAATTGTTTGTTTAGTTACTATTTGATATTTCTATATTATTAAATTGATTAATCTTATAAGAATGTGAATAAAAATTAATAGGTAAGTTTATTTACTACTCATTATTATTATTTTTATGGAAAAGAGTAAGACTTAAAAGATTTGTGTATTTATTGTTTGTTAGTATTATTTTTATGGAAGTGTGTAATTTCACAATAATGTGAGTAAAATTTAAAATAATTATATATTTAATACTCATTACTGTTATTTTAGGGAAGCCAGTAATTTTGTATGCACATACGTAAAAATAAAATTTTTTCCTTTACTACTGGTTATTATTATTTTGCTTAAAGTAAGTAATTTCGTAAGAATGTGAGTAAAAATAAAATTTTTATATTTAGTTCTTGTTCTTATTATTTTTCATGAAAGTAAGTAATTTCTTAAGAATGTGAATAAAACTTAAAACATTAATTTTTCTATTTACTATGCATTATTGTCATTTTTATAAACTGAGTAATTTCTTAAGAATCCGAGCAAAATTTAAAAGGTTTGTGCCTTTACTGTTCATTATTAATTTATTATGATTTTTATAGAAGTGAGTAGTTTCTTAAGAATGTGAGTAAAAATTTAAAAAGCTGTGTATTCACTATTCATTATTATGTATTATTATTTTTGCAGAAGTGAGTAATTTTCTAAGAATGTCAGTAAAATGTTTGTTTATTTATTACTTGTAAATTTAGCAATTTTGTAAGAATATGAGTAAAACTTAAATGGTTGGCATACTTACTACTCATTATTATTATATTTGTGACAGTAAATAATTTCATAAGAATGTGAGTAAATTCTAAAGTTACGTGTTTTTCAGTTATTATTATATTTAAAAATGTGAGTGATGTCGTAAGCATGTGAGTAAACCCTAAAATATTTATATATTTACTACTTTTTTATTATTAATTTGTATCAAAGTGAGTAATTTTATAAGAATATGAGTAAAACTTGTGTTTGTTCATCATTATTAGGTATAAAATTAATTTTCAATAAAATAATTTTCGGCCCTTTTATTTTGTTTTATTTCTTTTAGTTATCTTTGAATTGTTTTCTAGTTACCTACTCTATCAGGTTCCTTGTCAAACTAATTTAACGGATAGGATGCATTTGATTTGGAATATTTAAGCTTGTCCGTTGATTTGGGTTAACCTTACGGTCAGGTAAAAAATGTAACCTCACCGTGGAATGATCCATATATGGATACATATGGATAAAATTGTAAAAATACAAAATTCGCATTCCACAAATTATAATAAAGGTAAAGAGTACCCATGGTCCCCGAACTAAGACCCTTGTTATGGATTTATCTTAAAACTATAAAATATTATACTGTTCATTATCTAACAGGTAAAATCTACCTGGGGTACCTTAGTTTTTTTTTTTTTGTAATTGGGCACCATATCTTCAAATTCTCCTAACGAGGTACCTTATCTCTTATTACACATTCTACTTGGATACTTTTCGTTAATCTTAGAGTTATGTCTAATGGAAAATGCTATATGGCTTAAAAAATACTCTCTCTGTCTCATAAAACCTGTCATCTCTGATAATGTATGCAAATTAAGATTTCTCTACTTTTACTTTTTTCTTTTAATATAAAACTATTAGTTTATTTATTTTTATATAAAGTACATGTACTTATCTACTTTTTAATGGGCCCTACGTACTTTCACTCTTTAATTTTCTCAACTTTCTCTTCTTTCAATAAATGATATATATATAATAATAATAATAATAAAGTTACCTTATTTGAAAAGATAAAAAAGGGACAACTATTTTGAAACTGCCAAAAAACGAATAGAGGTCAACTATTGTGAAACGGAGGGAGTAATAAAATAAATCATAAAATAACACAAGTAATCCTCAAACCATTAACATAACTAATTCTAACTTTTAAACTTCTACTCAACTCAATTGTACCATTGAAATCCTAATATTTCATCTTTACTATAAGCCACCAGCCTAGCTGCCCTTCAGCCAACCTCGCCACCGGTCGACCGCCTAGCCCTCCAGCCAACCCCACCACAAGCCAGATCACCTAGCCCTCCAGCCAACCGCTTGAATCCCCTGGCCCGAAGACCCAAACTCCCTAATGCCACCGCTCCACTCTATTGCTTCTCTCTTGCCACTATTTGCTCCTCGCTCATTGTTGTCGCCACCGCATTTACTACCTCATAAACTACCGCATCTACTACTGCCGCGCCCCGCAACCCCTATCCTCACTCCTCCACCTGAGATTTAATTCGCGAAATCTAATTTGAGAAAGAGAATAGCAAAATTCGATTCAAGCACGTAAAATCAAGATGAGCAAAAGCACGGGCAACAACTATGAGCAAGGAGCAAACTCTGATTCAAGCACGCAAAATCGAGTGGAGCGGTGGCACTATGGAGTTTGGGTCTTCAGGCTAGGGGATTCGGGTGATCGGCTGGAAGGCTGGGCAATTCATCGGTGGCAAGGTTGGTTGGACGGGTGGGCGGTCGACTGGTGGCAGGGTTGGCTGAAGGGCAGCTGGGTTGGTGGCTGGAAGTAAAGATGAAAGATTAGGGTTTCAATGGTACAATTGAGTTGAGTTGAATTTTAAGGGTCAGAATTAGTGATTTTAATAGTTTGATGATTATTGGTGTTATTTTATGATTTATTTTATTATTTTTTATGTCACATCAGCATTTTCTGTCAGACATAACTCTAAAATTAACAAAAAGAACACAAATAGAATGTACACAAGTACAACATACAATAAGAGGTAAGGTACCTCGTTAGGACAACTTGAAGGTAAGGTACCTAATTAGGACAAAAAAAACTAAGGTACCCCCGGTGGATTTTACTCATTATCTAACTATATATAAAAATGTTACATCATTTATCCCGTCATTAGGTCGTGCCATTAAAAAGTAATAAAATAAGCATTTGGTGGGGGAATAAAATGCACATTCAGTCTTAAAACTTAATAATTTTTTTTGATTTTGAGCCAAACACTTTACTATTTTTTACAACTATGAAAAAATGTAATTTTTTATTTCTTTTTTCTTTCTCCCATCCTCTCCAATGAAACCCCCACCATGCACGCCCAATTGTCCTAACTGATCATCATCCTCACACTCCTCGTCTTTGTCTTCCTTATATCACCACCTATTGGGTTTGTTGCCTCAAATCTAAAAAGCTTAAGAATTTTAGTTTATTTAGGATTAAGTTTATGTTTTTGTTTGGGATTTGATCTTAGTTTTCCTATTTATTTAGGATTTGATTTTCCTATTTTGTTATGGTTTGGGTTTGTGTGCGTCCCATAAAAAGGCTTATTGTGTTAGTGAGAGAAAAGTCAATGTGGTGAAGAGGCAAGATGTGAGAGTTTGAAAAGAGAGGAGAGGTCCGGAGGCCGGAGAAGGTTAGACGAAAAGCCTTTTACAATTTCCCATATCTTGTAATTATGTGAGGACAAGATATTAGGGTCATCAGTGATGTGTAGGGGATCAATAGGCCAGCATGAGCATTAAGGGCATACCTCTACTACAATCTCTATATTTTGTTTGAGTAGATTTCTTTCACCCGTGGATATAGGCTAAGAGCTAAACCACGTTAAATTTATGTGTGTTTGTTTGATCATGTTTGTTATTCTGCTGTACATGATGGGTGATTAGGGAATTTTTTTCCCAACAAGTGGTATCAAAGCTTATGGTTTGGTTTTGGCATGGTGGAGCTTGTGATGCGTTATTGGTATGACGGAGATTGTGTTGTGTTCGTAGCATGGTGGAGCATATAGTTTGATGCTTTGCAAGGTGGGGCGTTTGGATTGTTTAATGGACCCCTAGGGAATCGTCCTAGGGATATTTGACAGTGATTGTGGTGTGGTACCAACGGCTCATACAGTTTTGAAGATTGAAGATTTTGTTTGTGTGTTGGTGCTTGTGATGTTCTGTTCGTGATTGTTTCCGTTTGTTGTTGTGTTCGTGATATTGATGTTCATGATGTTCGTGATCGTTTCCTTTCATTGTTGTGTTCGTGTCTTGGTAGTGTTTGATATTCATAGTCACGGTCATTCGTTCGTGGTTGTAGTCACGTGCATGTGTTTGGGAAGATTTGAGCCAAGGTGGAGATTGTTGAGTTTGTTGCCTCAAATTCAAGAAGCTTAAAAATTTTAGTTTGTTTAGAATTGGGTTTATGTTTTTGTTTAGGATTTGATTCTAGTTTTCCTATTTATTTAGGATTTGGTTTTCCTGTTTTGTTATGGTTTGGGTTTGTATGTGGCCTATAAAAAGACTTGTTGTGTTAGGGTTTTAGTATGAGAGAAAAGCCAATATGGTAAAGAAGCAAGAAGTTAGAGTTTCAAGATAGAGGATAGGTCCGAAGGCTCGAGAAGACTAGGACAAGAAGCCTTTTGCAATTTCTCATATCTTGTAATTATGTGAGGACAAGATATTAGGGTCATCAGTGGGTGTAGGGGATCCATAAACCAGCGCGAGTACTAAGGACATACTTCTATTACAATCTCTATACTTTATTCGAGTGGATTTCTCTTATCTGTAGATATAGACTAATTAAGAGCCAAACCACATTAAATTTATGTATATTTATTTGATAACTTTTAATATTCCGTTACACGTAATGGATGATTGGAGAATTTTTTCCCAACATTAACAGTGTTACTTCCTCAAACTGATAATGGCGGTGCAGAGAAAAATGACTTCAGGACACTACTCACATAGGCTGTCCTTGTCCAGGCAAAAAAAAAAATGAACTAGATCACGTGCACCTTGATTGCCCGCTCCAGCACTAGCATGTAGAGGTGGGACGTGGGCCGGGTTGACCCGGCCCAAACCGGGACCGGGCCGCCAGTCAACCTCGGCCCGGACCGGTCAAACCCGCCCCAGCAAAAGCCGTAATTTTGTGGGCAGTGTATGTGCTCAATAAGAGGAGGAGACACAAAAAAACCTGCCCCGGACCAGGTCAAACCAATGGAAACCGCCCCGAACCGGACCGCCCCACCCCGCCCCCCCGCGCGAACCGGCTATTTTCTCAACTGAAATTTGCATAAATTTTTTTTAAGAAATGGCTAATTACACAATAGGGCCTCCAACGGCTTTCTGCTACATTTCAGCCCCCAAATTTTCATTTTTACCCCTCCCAACAACTAAATTTCAAGGACTTTTTGGTCAAACTAATTTTTTTCCCTCCCTTATAAATACCAATGCCATTTTCACTCAATCCTCATACAATCACTCAATCTCTCTTCTTCATCTTCTATATTCTCTCAAGCATTCTTCTTATTTTCTTAATCTCTTCCAAATTTCTTACTAATCTCTCTTTAATATCTTCATAATCCCCTCCTGATTTTGCATTAATCACTACTATTAGTACGTGAGGCATGACTTCAAAAGGAAAGGGCAAGTCAACAGAGAGTTCATCTTTCCGCACCACCGGCCTCCGAGCCTTATTCCGTCGCCGATCTCGGCCCTTCGATAAAGGCATTTCAATTCAAGAGATTTACGACGATGATGCTGAAATCGATATGATGAATTACGATTTGGGTCTCAACGATCAATTATCCAATGATGAAGTGGAAGAGTTGGATGCGATGGCGTCTGGGTATCCGTCAACAGACAAGTCATGAACCTGCCGTGGAGGAAACTCAAGCACAAGGTAAATTCACGAGGCTAATTGCTTGGGTTTGGGAGCATTATGAGCTCATACACGAAGGGGAGCGAGGTACAGGAAATGCAAACACTGCGGGAAAAAATTGGTGCATAGGAAGAATTCCGGCACTGGAACGCTGAAGCGGCATATCGAAAATCAACATCCTAATGTCCTCCCTAGTATTGGGACTAGTTCTGGAGGACAAACACAACTTGGGTCTACAACCGGCGCCGGCGGACCAGGTATATTTCGTTTTAACCAACAATATTGTAAATAAGGTATGGTAAATTGGATGATACTTACCAAAAAACCTTTTTCACAAGCTGAAGATGTCCATCTAGGATTTTGGATAAAATCACAATTAAATCCTACATTTAGAAAAGTATCTAGGAAAACTGCTAGGAAAAAAAGCTTTAGACAATTTGAAGCCACAAAATCAGATTTACAAGCATATTTTTCTACTCCTGATCATGGTGTGGCATTTACTTCTGATATGTAGACATCACCTATAGGTCAATCATTCTATTTTGTTACTTCTCATTGGATTGATTCTGATTGGATAATGTAAAAATGAATTTTATCATTTAAGGTTATTGAAACAGATCATACTGGCTATCAAATATTTAATTGCATCTTAGAAACTTTACGTGATTATTTTTGTACTGATAAAGTCAGGTGCATTTCATTTGGTAATGCTTCAAATAATGATGTTGCCGCTCGTCTTTTGAGTCAAAACTTAAAATCACCTCTCAACGGTGCATTTTTTCACGTTAGATGCATATGCCATATTTTGAACATTTGTGTGCAAAAGGGTTTAGAAGTTCTCCAAAATGAGATTCTCCCTATTCAAAACTCATTAAAATATTTGATGTCCAGACCTGCTGTTTTTCATGAATTTAAAAGCTTTTGTATTGAAAATTAAAAACCATTTTCTTGGAAATGGTTTAAATTAGATTACCCAACCCGCTGGAACTCCACATATTTGATGTTGCAAGATGCATTACCATATGCAAATTTGTTGTCACATTTCATGAATTTAAAAATGGGTTGTGAATTTCTTACGACTGAAGTTTGGGAGAAATGTTCCAAAACCGGTGAATTGCTTAAGTTTTTTTACGAAGTAAGTGAATTTTTCTCTAGTGTTTACTACCCAACTAGTCATCAAGTTTTGTTTCATTTAGTGAACATTTCATATGCTTTACATCAGTTTAAAGATGATGAGTTGTTAAAACCAACTGTTGAAGGCATGCGGCCTAAGTGGCTTCAATATTTCAAAAACATTCCACCTATCTTTTTAGTCGCTTTTTTACTTAACCCGTATGTCAAATTAATTGGCACAACAGCATTGCTTGAAGGAATTTTTCATATTTATTTAGAAATGTCTCATATAAATGTTTTGGCTATATCTACTACTGCTTCCGAGTACTTGCATTCTTTATACAAGTTATATTGTGAGCGACATTTGGATAAACTAAGGTCCGAAGCTCCTCAAACCGAGCCTCCAAGGAGATCAATCTCCGCAAGATTCAACCCGGCCTTCCAAATGCTCAAACGACCTCGACCAACGACATTGGGATTAGCTAAGGTCGATGATTATCTCAACACATCGTTCGAGGCAGGCGACCTCGACATCTTGGAGTGGTGGAAACAAAAGAGATCAAGGTTTCCGATCTTGTCAATAATCGCACAGGAAATTATTGCTGTAACGACCCAAGTCCAGAACCAGTCAACGGAACACCTGCCCACACTACATGGGCTATCCTTTATGAAAAGGATAAGCGCTAGGTACTTAAGAATAGACTCTCAGTATAAGGAGGTTCTCCTGTCCCATACCAGCAGGCTCAACCATATACTTTGAACCAAACCTGGCTCTGATACCATCTGTAGCGACTCAAATTTAGAACCGGTCAACGGAATACCTGCTCACACCACATGGGCTATCCTTTAGAAAAGGATAAGCGCTAGGTACTTATGTTCTGGAATTAGAGCCTATATAACCACATAAGGCTTTCCACAATTCACTCATGTGGGACATGGGGGTGTTACAAACTCCCCCCCTTATGTACCCAACGTCCACGTTGGGGTCAATCGGATTACTTGGTTCCCTGGACCAAGTAACCTCTCTAATCGGACTACTTAGCCCCTGGCCAAGTAGCCTCTCGAATCCAGGATCAGTCCCGGTAGACGATGCATGTGCATACCCACTATGTCACACTATCGTGGTCCCGGGTCGGCTCTGATACCATCTGTAACGACCCAAGTCCAGAACCAGTCAACGGAACACCTACCCACACCACCTGGGCTATCCTTTATGAAAAGGATAAGCGCTAGGTACTTAGGTTCTGGAATTGGAGCCTATATAACCACATAAGGCTTCCCACAATTCACTCATGTGGGACATGGGGGTGTTACACTTTCCGTCCCAGTATCGACCGTCTCATCTGAGGCAGCGTTTAGTACCGAGAAACGGGTGATAACAGAAAAACGGTCAAGATTGACACCCGACGCGGTAGAAGTATGCGTGTGCAACCGAGATTGGGGCATCGCAGCACTCCGGCAGCAAGACCAAAAGAGTTCAGATGAGGAGGTAATATCTGATACCGAGACTTAAATTTTTTTTTTTCAATCATACATGTAGATTGTATTTGATCTGATTATGCTGTTCAGCACAGATCATAGGTTTTTATTATTTCTCATTTTTGGAACGTTTTTGCCATTTGAAAATGTATGGCCCGTTCTAATTATTTGTAAGTGCCATTTGGTTATTTAACTTAATAAAACTTACACCGAAGGTGGTGTTTTTTCTTAAAAATATTTATGACTTATATAATTAATAATGGTTACAATTTTTTATATATATATTAAAAAAAAAAAAAAAGAAACCCACCCTAGACCCTGCTCGGAACAGCCCCGCCTACAATCGGGCCGAGCCCGGTCCTAAGAACCCAGGACTAAGACCAGACGGTCCCGGGCTAGTCCTACCTGGTTCCTACCTCTATTGGCATGGCCTCCTTAAACCTCCCAAGATATAGTGAATTGCGGTAAGCACATGCAAGCTCATTTATTCGGCTGTATACGCACACTTATTCTGCTCATGACTCAAACTTTTATACTCCTCACTAATATTTGCTTAAAAATTTTGGAAAATAGTATTTACTAACAAACTACGGGATTTTACCTAATATTTTTATACGTGATTTACATATTCATAAACCATTTGAATACAAGTATACCATTTAAGTTAACCTTTAGCAATAATAATAATAATAATAAGTGTATATCTTCATTGCGAAGGAAAGCAATGACTTTGGGATCCATATTTCTAAAAGGTCGACAGTTACTACAACCACTACTAAAAAATACACAATTTCCAACTGCAATTATTTCCAACGGCTAGGCAGTTGGAAATTTCCAACTTTCCAACTGCCAAAACCGTTGGAAGCAACAGAAAACAATTTCCAATGGCTTAGCAGTTGGAATTTTCAGATCTGAAAATTATATAATAGTTCCAACGGCTATAGCCGTTGGAAAACTGAGAAAAATTATGGTACTTTTTTCCATATTTTATATATATTACTTCCAACAGTTTTTAGCCGTTGGAAAATGTAGAAATGATGGAAAATCTTTGTATGAAGTTGAATTAATTGGTTTAATATATTCTTAATGTTTCCAACAGATTTAGCCGTTGGAAAATGTAAAAATGATGGCATTTGTTTGCAATATATATAAATATATATATAAAAAGGATATATATATACAGGGGGGGGATATATATAATATAGGGGGGGGGAAATATATATATATATATATTATATATAATATGTATAAGTTACAATTAATGTGTTCTGTTTATAATAAAACGTTTCCAACGGAAAAAATTAAGCCCGTTGGATTTAATGAAAAAAAAAAGAAGAAATAGATTGCATTTGAAAAAAAAAAGGGCGGCAATAAGAAATATATTATATATAAATAAAATATGTAGTAAGTTCCAGATAGTGTGTTTTCTCTCTTATATATAATTTTTCCAATGGGCTTTAGAATAAAACGTTGGACAATGGAAAATAATGGTATATTTTTGGCACTAATTTTTATATATAATAGTTTGGGAAATAGTAACATCTTATGTGAGGGGGGGGGGGGGGGGGGGGGGGGGGTGGGTTTTGGGTTTTAAATCGGATAATAATTAGAGACGTTGGAAATGGGAAAATAATGGTTTTTTTGTTATATATAAAAAAGGCTTTCGGATAATAACCATTGTTCCAACGGCTAAAGCCGTTGGAAATGATGGCATTTGTTTGAAATATATATATATATATATATATTATATATATATATATATATAGTAACTATATAATATGTAGTAACTTACAAGTGTTTGTTTTGATATATATAATATTTCCAACGGTTTTAGCCGTTGGAAAATGTAGAAATGATGGCATTTGTTTGCAATATATATATATATAATATGTAGTAAGTTCCAGATAGTATGTTCTCTTATATATAATGTTTCCAACGGCTTAGCCGTTTGAAATGGGAAAATAATGGTATATTTTGCACTAATTTTTATATATAATAGTTTGGGAAAGAGTGAAATTTTGGGTTTTAAATCGGATAATAATTAGAGTTTTTTTGAAAGAAGGCTTTAATTGTTCCAACGGCTAAAGCCGTTGGAAAGTCATTTAATGAAACAATGAGTTTTGGAAATTTTTTTCCAACGGTCTTAGCCGTTGGAAAATGAAAATTTAAAATCCCCCCCTCCTCCCCAGCCGCGTCATCTTCTTCCTCGTTTCATTTCCAGACATCTCTCTCTCGTCTCTCTCCACTTTCTTCCTCCCACACGCACACACAGCACGTTCTTTTGTTCGATTAAGGGGTTAATCAACTTCCTAGAGCTTATTTTGACGTGGATCTGGTCTCATTTTTCTCGATCTAGTGGTTAGTTTGGATTTCTTTTTTAGTTTTCTTTATTTTTTTTTTTGGCTGTTTCGCGTTGTTTGGTGTTGTTTGTTGACTTATGGGTTTTGATTTTGGTTGTTATAGCTGATTTGAAGCTATTTCGAGGCATTTGAAGCAAGTATTATTACGGATTTGAGGTAAGTTTGTTTAATCCAAAATTTTAATTTTAATTTTTTCTATGAATTAGTTAAAATCCGTATTGTTTCATGGTAATTTGGGTTGAAATATGTGATTAGTATGTGATTTGTAGTTGTTGATGGTTGGATGTGAAGTATTTGGGGTACCCATTATAATTGTACATTTTTTTCCATTTTCTAACTAATTTTATTAATTTCAGATTGAATTACAAAATAGAAAATAATTAGTTTTAATTAAATTATTTATGTAGTATATTTATGTTTGAAATTAGTTAGTATAATTAAAAATAGTTAATAATTAGTTTTAAGCAAATTGATTAGGTAGTATATTTATGTGTTAAATTAGTTAGTATTTTTAAAAATAGTTAGTAATTAGTTTTAACTAATTTGCTTAGGTAGTATTTTTATAAATGAAAAAATAATTCGAAAGCTAAAAAAAAATCTGGAAAATTTTAGCAGTTGGAAATTGATAATTTTCCAATTGCTTCAAAAATTTTCCAACTGCCTGGGAAGATTTTCCAACTGCCAAACCAAAAAATTAAAAATATTAATAAAGCCGTTGGAAAATTTTCCAACTACTTAATTTCCAACAGCTGGCAATTGGAAGTTCCAACTGCTAACTTCTGGACAATTAGAAATTTCACTTCCAACGAATGAATTTCCAACGGCCAATTTTCCAACGGCTAGCCGTTGGAAACTGTCTATTCCCAACTGCCAGCCGTTGGAAATGGCAGTTGGAAAATGTGTACTTTTTAGTAGTGAATTTTTTTTTTTCCCACATGCAATTGGTGCATAAAATGATACTTTCTTTGTTTCAAAAGGATATAACAAATTTTATTTTTTACTGTCTCAAAATTTTGTAATATTTCCTTATTTAATAAATTGTTTTATCATATTATCCTTCAAATTATCATTTCATATTCATTTTTTTCTTCTTTCTTGAATTACATGTAAAAAAGTCAAGAATAAAAGTGAAAATAACACACAAATTTTTTTTCTTATTTCTTGATCTTTGTGTCAAATCATAATGTTTCATCCAAAATGTAATGGAAGGAGTATTTATATTTCAAACCAACAACCCATCAAAATGCTCAATTTTTCTGCACATTAGTAATGGTCAAGGTCCTTGCTCGAAATGGACATTGGAACATGCTGGGAAAGATTGAAAAATTTTGCATGAAGAATTTTCATGTCTGTATGTGTGTTTGCTTATTGTTTTCTCATATTTTCCCTCTAGAATTTATTCCATTATTTTGTGTTTTGTATCGTTACTGTTTCTTCAAGTGTATATGCCTGTTTGTTGATTGTTTTCTCAAATTTTCCTTTTCGGATTTGTCCCATTATTCCATGTTGTATTTTGTTACTGTCTCTTCAACATTTCAGCTTTTTTTTTGGTACTGTTTTTCAATATTTCAACTTTTAGTTTGTCCTAATATTGCTTTGGGAGAGCTTTCCTAATAGAGTTGGACCCTTCATTTTACTATATTACCATCAATTCAACAAGTATTCATTTTGGAATTAGAATAAGTCCTTAATATTTTTTAGGAAATTCATCTGGTTCTTATACTTTTAAAAAATTTCATTCTAGCCTTTGTGTTTGTTTTGATCTTGAAAAGCTAAGAAGAGACTCCTAAATTTTGGCAAAAAATTTAAGTTACTAAAATTTAAAAGTGGCAAAATGAGAGTGTGTAAAACATTTTTTTGTCACATTATTTTAACTAAAGGTAATTTAATCTAAAATGACTTATTTTTATTTTTACATCTTGTTTAGCCTCAACCAATGTCATTTGAAATAAAATATTATATAGTTGTAATAAGTCATTTAAAACACCCAGTTGTTGTTCAGTCGCTAGTGAATTCAGTCGCTTTTGGTATTTTTGCTTTTTTTAATTATATAAATTAGTAATTGTGATATAGATATGATTGTATGAAATGAATTATAAGTGATGGATTCACTTTCTCCATCTTCTGGTCCTTCCCTTTAGCTCATGATATAACCTTCTTCCAGTCTGAAACTTTCTGCAGCTTTCTTGATTGAACATTGTCCTCTGTTTGAGAACAATTTGAGTCAGTTGTAGCCATGGTACGTGACAAAGCGCCTTTTGTCCGTTGGCCGCCACTGCTGCAAACTCCGTCTACTACACACTCCGCCTTGCGCTCCTTTTATTCTGTGGGTTTATGGTTTTGTTTAGGATTTGACCTTAGTTTTCCTATTTATTTAGGATTTGGTTTTTCTATTTTGTTATGGTTTGGATTTGTATGTGGCTATAAAAAGGCTTATTGTGTTATGGTTTTAGTATGAGAGAAAAGCCAATGTGGTGAAGAAGCAAGATGTGAGTTTCAAAAAAGGGGAGAGGTCCGAAGGCCGGAGAAAACTAAGACGAGAAGTATTTTACAATTTCTTATATCTTGTAATTATGTGAGGACAAGATATTAGGGTCATCAATGATGTATAAGGAATTTATATGTCAGTGTGAGCATTAAAGACGTACCTCTACTATAATCTCTATACTTTGTTTGGGTGAATTTTTCTTATCTGTAGATATAGGCTAATTAAAAACCAAATCATATTAAATTTATATGTATTTATATGATAATATTTGTGATTCTATTATGTGTGATGGGTGATTGAAGAATTTTTTTCTAACACAACCGGTGCCAATTCCTCATACTTGAGAATGGAGGTGCAGAGAAAAACGACTTCAGGACATTGCTCACATAGGCTGTCGTCGTGGGCTGTCCTCGTCCAGGTCAAAAAAATAAATAAATAAAGTAGATCACGGGCACCTCAATTGCCCGCTCCAACACTGGCATGGCCTCCTTAAACCTCCCAAGCTATAGTAAATTGCGGCGGGCACATGCAAGCTCATTTATTCTGCTGTATATGCACACTTATTCTGCTCATGACTCAAACTTTTATACTCCTCACTAATATTTGCTTAAAAAATTTCGAAAATAGTATTCACTAACAAACTACGGGATTTTACCTAAAATTTTTATACGTGATTTACATATTAATAAACCATTAGAATACAAGTATACCAATTAAGTTAACCTTTAGCAAAAAATATATATATATATATATATTAATAAAAATAATAAGTGTATATCTTCAGTGCGAAGGAAAGCAATGACTTTGGGATCCATATTTCTCAAAGGTGGACAGTTACTACAACTCTTTTTTTCCCACATGGAGTTGGTGCATAAAATGATACTTTCTTTGTTTCAAAAGGATCTAACATATTTTATTTTTTACTGTCTCAAAACTTTGTAATATTTTCTTATTTAATAAATTATTTTATCATATTATCCTTTAAATTATCATTTCATATTCATTTTTTTCTTCTTTCTTGAATTACATGTAAAAAAATCAAGAATAAAAATGAAAATAACACAATTTCTTTTCTTATTTCTTAATCTTTGTGTCAAATCATAATGTTTCATCCAAAATATAATGGAAGGAGTATTTATATTTCAAGCCAACAACCCATCAAAGTGCTCAATTTTTCTGCACATTAGTAACGGTCAATGTCCTTGCTTGAAATGGACATTGGAACGTGCTGGGAAAGATTGAAAAATTGTGCATGAAGAATTTTCATGTCTGTATGTGTGTTTGCTTATTGTTTTCTCAAATTTTCCTTTTCGGATTTGTCCCATTATTCCATGTTGTAGTTTGTTACTGTCTCTCCAACATTTCAGTTTTTTATTTTTTTGTACTGCTTTTCAATTTTTCAACTTTTAGTTTGTCCTAATATTGCTTTGGGAGAGCTTTCCTGATAGAGTTGGACCCTTCATTTTACTATATTACCATCAATTCAACAAGCATTCATTTTGGAATTAGAATAAGTCCTTAATATTTTTTAGGAAATTCATCTGGTTCTTATACTTTTAAAAAATTTCATTTTAGCCCTTGTGTTTGTTTTGATCTTGAACAGCTAAGAAGAGCCTCCCAAATTTTGGCAAAAAATTTAAGTTACTAAAATTTAAAAGTGGTAATTTAGTTACTGACATTCTTATAGGGGCAAAATGAGACTGTGTAAAACATTTTTCAGCCACATTATTTTAACTAAAGTCAATTTAATCTAAAATGATTTATTTTTATTTTTATATTTTGTTTGGCCTTAACCAATGTCATTTGAAATAAACTATTATATAGTTGTAATAAGTCATTTAAAACACTCAATTGTTATTCAGTCGCTATTGAATTCAGTCGCTTTTGGTATGTTTGCTTTTTTTAATTATATAAATTAGTAATTGTGATATAGATATGATTATATGAAATGAATTATAAGTGATGGATTCACGTTCTCCATCTTCTGTTCCTTCCCTTTAGTTCATGATATAACCTTCTTGCAATCTGAGACTTTCTGCAGCTCTCTTGATCGAACATTGTCCTTTGTTTGAGAACAATTTGAGTCAGTCGTACCCATGGTACGTGACAAAGCGCCTTTTATCATCACATATTTATTAGGCATGCAAATCTCTCATAAATGATTGATAATTTATCGCGACAAAATTAATTAAAATTGTAAGTATTATCTCCTTTATTAATTAAGGAAAACAAATAAATAGTAACTCTCACTCCCAAATAGTAACTACCTAACAGCGTTAATGTTGTCATCAATAACGTACGTACATCCATCATCATGGACGCAAGAATTTCCCTCCATCTTCTAATCATGCATTTTCACACTCGTTATAATACAGGACCAGACAAGCTGTTTTGAAACTGATTACTGATGGAATATGTCCCCGTCAAATCGCTCAAACCTTTCACAAGTTACTTGGCCAAAGTCCTCGCTTGAATTGGACACTAAAGAGTTTTTTTTTTTTCCCTGACAACAGTGGAACGTGTTGACCGGGATTGCTGAGGAGAATTTTCTCATGAAAGATTTTGACAATGAATTAGGTACATATAGAATCATAAATACATACGGATAAATTTGTAAACTACAAGATCGGCATTCCACTTCAGGAGGCCGAATAACCAATTTTAGGAAGTGAGTGTTTATATACACACACACAGCAATTGTATACGTGTGTTGCACGTAAATCAAAATACCTAGTTTTAGCTTAAATAACTCTATTTCAATTATATTTTTCAAAATAAATTGTAGCAATTATTAGCTTCATTTTTCTATTTTTCACGTAGTTTTCATTATAATATTTTATCATAACTCGTATCATCCATTATAATAGGTTACTCATTGTATTTGATTTATGTTTAATAATAATAATAATAATAATAATAATAATTACTTGTAAAAATTTATTTCTTGTACATTTAATATCTTATCAAAGATGTTAAAATTTTTTTAATCCTTATGAAAATATTTTAATTTAATGGACTTAATGATTTACAAAAAAGATAAGTTAGTTAATTTTATTTAAGTTTTTATACTTTAAATTCAAAAGCTAATGTTTAAACAAAAAATATTATACTAGTTGGCTCAAACAATTAAATAGATTTATCATTAATGTATTAACATAACTTTGACTTTTTTAAGAGATATAAGCCAAGTTTTTAATAAATGTTTTGAGGTTATGTTTAAAACACAAAAAAGGACATGTGCTAAGTCACAGATGAGGCATTCAATAGGAAACTCAAGGCAAAAGTGAATTTCTTTGATAAGTATGATACGAATATGAGTTATGATGTCCAAGTATAAACTTGGTAAGTAAACTTAAATTTTTCCAAATACATGTAATTGTAAGTAACTACTAAAAAAACTAAACTACCTAAGGATTGAGTTTTAATAAAAAAAAATACACTCACCCCAAGTTTTCAAATCTATGCACATTTTCTATTTTATGGTTGAGTAAATATAATTGTTCTAAAGATCGATGTCAAGTCTTGTATAGCTTTTTATCTTTTTGGGTGATCCATGCTTACCAATTAATTTAGAAATCATATTCACATAACTGGGGTTTGGAAGTTTAGTCATACCCATTATTCATATAATATAATATAATCATTAAAATAGAATAAATTCATAGTACCTAAAAGGAAAACTAATAACTTCGCATTTAAGGTTTAGTCGCTTTATATCTTTGAACCTTTTATTAGATAAAGATATAAATATAGATATATACAGATATTACGTTACACTTTTAGTTTTTGATAAAAATATATAAATTTTAAAACGTAAATAAGTCGATAAATATCATGTTATTAGGCATGTTTAATAACCATATAAATTAAAGACATGTTTGGCATAAAATTTTAAATTTAGCTGCATTTTTCAATTTTTTTCACCATAAAAAACTTAAAGAAAACATAGAAAATAATTATTGATATTTTTATATTATTCCTTTTCAAATACTAATCTTATTTTCCTAATATAAAGAGTTTATAAATGGTAAAAATGTGTTTAAATTTTAAATATTATAAATACATTAAAATTTTGATTAATCAAATAAAGAAAAATATTAACTTATTAAACTAAATATAAAAATAAAATTTTTCAAAAAATTAGAAATTTTTCATGATATGATTGTATCAGGATTCAGCATTATGACAATAAAACAATTATAAAATTTCAAAAAAAAAAACTATATTTTGGATCAAAATGAATAAAATTTTGATCCAATACGTAGAGTACATGTTGAGAATTTTTCTTGTTCTACCAAAATTTAGTATATGTCCTCCTAAAAATCTTCCAATTTCTTCTTTTATCATATAATCCCCCATGTAGTTAAAACCATTAATGATGATCTAAAATTATGTAATTTAATTATGACTTTTGAAAATACAACTGCCAAACTTCTCTCTTTATTATGCTTAATCTTAGATAAAATAAAAACTTGCAATTAGAACATAAAATTATTAACTTCATCTATTAGCAACTCCAAAACTATTTTTAGGCTATAAGCCCCTAGCTTGAAATATAATGGTCAAACAAAAATTACTTCTAATTTGATACAACTTGTCCGATTTGATTGGCTTTAAAAAAATTAAAAATAAAAAAAATATTCTAATACTATTTAGCATAGAAAACATGTTAGTAGAAAATTTGTAGCAAAAAATAAAATTTAGTGGCAATTTAAGGGTATGTTTTAATGTTCTAGTACTACTAGAAAAACCGCATTTAGCGACGGCCATCAGCAACGGCCAACCGTCGCTAAACTTGATATAATGACAGCACACCGTCGCTAAAACGCCCGTCGCTAATTCACTCGCCGCTAATTTTCTAGCGACGGTTACCGTCGCTAATTAGCGACAGCTAAACGTCGCAAAACAGTCTGTCACTAATTTTCCGGTAACGGTGTCCGCCGGCGCGTTAGCGACACGTAGCCGTCGCTAGTTAGTGACGCGTAGCCGTCGCTAGTCAGTGTCAGTTAGTGACGCGTAGCCGTCGCTAGTTTGTGACCCGTAGCCGTCGCTAGTTAGTGACGCATAACCGGCGCTAGTTAGTGTCAGTTAGTGACGCGTAGCCGTCGCTAGTTAGTGACGCATAACCGTCGCTAGTTAGTGCCAATTAGTGACGCGTAGCCGTCGCTAATTAGTGATGCTTAACCATCGCTAGTGTTTATTTTTTTTTGTTCATTATTTTCTATGATAAAGCTGGAGGTTCGCGGTGATTGAAAATAGTTATCAAGGGGAAAATAAAAGAATAAAACATACAATGCACCGGAAATTAATTTGCCCATCATTTTAGTTATAAAAAAGAAATTAATATTTCATTGCACAATGATGTACACACCCAGGTCCCAAATTTCGCTCGGATCACTGCACAATATATAGTATATCTTAAGATTTACAAAGTAATGGTGCTGCCAATAACAACACCCATAAAATGATTAAGGGGGAAAAAAGGGTACATCTCACACTCTTCTCAAACACAAAACTAAACTAGTACATGAAAACAGGAACTATTGGGAGACAGCAAGCACACCTCAAACCTAATAACAAATAATCTGATGCCTCCTGTTCAATTTTACAAGGAAAAAAAATTAAACATAAAGATGCATCAAAAGAGTAGGTTTTTAAACTGGAAAGAGTTCTGTGATAGGAGAAATGGACCCACCTGTGTTTTGTCACGAACATGATTCGGGTGAGCTTCGAGTCTCTAAAAGGAATATGGCCATTTCTTCCCTTGCTGTTTCCAAAAATAAGTAAATAATGCAGCATACTTCAATTTTTTTCACACTTGAGATCATAACACATGGGTTTCAATCCCTTAGAGAGGTTAAAAGAACAATACTATTTCCAATGCATGGGTGTATATGCATCAAAACCTACCCCTAATGAAAAAGGAAACAAATGGAGACGAAGAGAGAGAACCACATCCTAGCTACATCATTTGAATCATTTGATAGGATGTGCTGGTTTTATTCAGCAGCAGGTAAAGCTCATAAGGCTTGTAAAGCTTTTTCGTTTAGTGCTTTGTGTAGGTTTAGAGAGTTCAAGTGGAAAGCTAGATGTGAAACCAACCTTAACTTGCGGATGACTGTTGACAACCTTCTTTCAATCTGGTACCTGCTGATAAAGTCTGCGAGGCACGCTCACTTCCACCTAGATCAACAAAATTCTGGAGAAACATATTGAAAATTCAGACAAAACACTAAGCTGATAAACAAACTGACAAGAACAGGAGTTTCTGATCTTTAGTCAATTTTCAGAAGACTAATTAAGGTTTCATACCACAGTGGCTGTAAGGGTGCTCAATTTATCAGTGCAAGAAAACTTATGCGCACAGCTTTCAACTGTGTGGACAGAGCATAAAACAAGATTCAGAAGCAAGAAATGTGACAAAATCTTAAAGCAACTTCAACCTTTAATTTATAACAATGTAAATGACCAAAAGGTTATACCAGTCTCAAAATTTGATGGGATCTGGAGCTTGTATCATTTAGAAAAGTCTCACCCACTTGTCTTTGAGCTGTAAAGGACTCAATGCTCATATACATGTATTTAGGCTTGAACCAGTAAGTCATTTGGTGAGGATAAGATTATCCAAGATTGTTACCTTCACAAATGGACAGAAGCTCATTAAAATGATTCTTGTCCCTCAGAGTTTCCTCTGTTAGCCTCTCAACAACAGTTCCTCGCTGTTTTTATCAACAAAGGCAGCAAGGATTATTTGGACGGTACAAATAAGAAATCACTTCTCAGATATGGAGAAAGAATCTCACCTCAGGATCATCTAGAAGTCTAAGTGGAGTACTATCTGCACTAAGAAGGTCCTTGACAGATTCATTGTAGATCTCCATAGCATAAAACTTCAAAACAAACTCCCTTTCTTTATGCTGAAATTGAATCATTTATTACTTCACTCAAATCGGAACAGGAACAATAACTCTATGTAACTCTATGTAATCGTTACCGCATCTTGTTTGTCATAAATATCCGCCACTATGTACTCAGTAATACCACTCATGGTGAATGTCTTACCACTGCTTGTTTGTCCATAAGCAAACACACTTGCTGAAAAGAATTCCGTTATGGATAAATCAATACTGGTGAAGTTGCAGAGAATTTTATGATTAGTGATGTAAAGACAAGGGAAATAAAATGTAAAAAATGTGCTTACAATTTATGCCACTAACAACGGCAAGAGCAATACGCTTGGCACCTTCGTCATACACTTTCCTTGTGGGGCATTCAGTGCTAAAAACTCTTGTCTGCAGTCCAAAAAAGTGCAGTGAATTATACAGAAGAAAATCAGACAGAAGACTATGGACAATAATGGCCATAGCCATATATTGCTTTCCTGGACCGTACAGAATGCTGATCAATGGTTAGGTAGCACCAACCAAAAGCCAAACCCTTTGCATAAGGAGGAATGGAGAGAAGTATATGGCAGCTAAGCTTAAGAAATTAAGTTGAAAAACTGAACTAGGAAATGGGAAATTATAAGATCATCATGAAGCACTAAGTGGCAGCATCATGAATGTCATGAGTTTGATCATTGAAAAACCAATTACAGAATTCGTTTCTGATTTTATGATTCTATTTCTTCTCTCTCATTCTCATACCCATGATGTGTAATGCAGACGAAACTTCCACTGATGAGACGAAAATATATAGAGAAAAAAAATTGCATCATTACTCAATCATCTAGCCATCAAGTAAAGAAAACAGAATAGTTTAAGAAAAAAGGCAAATTCTTTTTCATATCCTGAACTTCAATTGTGTAATTCAGATGACAAGTGCATTGTCGTACTAATTTTTTCTTTATGCGTTAGGCAGATAAACAGCCAATATTATAGTAGGTTAAGCTGAGAATTTCTTCAAAATCCTTCCACCAAACAGCCAAAAATATATGGTCAAAAATTCTCCTATGCACAAGAAAAATCTTTTGACATGCCTTATTTATAATTATACCATTAACCTGCAGTTTGTTATGTCATGCAAGTAATATACTGAATGTGAGTAGGAACTAAGGGTGTAACAGAACTTTATAAATCCAATGTCTTCAGTCCCTCAGAAATCAGAATACCAAGCCTTTAAACTACTAGTACAGCAAACTCCCACATCAATCTACCAACTAAACTGCTTGATACTACAAAACTAGCATGTATGGGACAGTGTATTGAAATCACTCCCTGAAGAAAAGTATGCTGTCAATGAAATTAAAAGACACTCTGGGAGGTTGTAGAGGGTTCCCTGACGTGAATAAAAAAAGTCAGAGGGTAAACAGCCTCTTATTTCACAGTCACAAGCCCATGCAAAGAAACTGTAATTGAGCATTTGATCATAATTCATATGGTCACATAAAAAATCAACTTACACAGCATAACAGGAGCAAGAACGCCAAAAACCCAGTCAGCTGCAGGAATTGAAGCTCCAGTCTCTTATATACAAGTACATGGAAGCTGGCCTCCCCGTTCCCCATCAGCTTGTTCTTCCCATCTGGAGGAGTGTTGCTAATTGTTTTGGTGGCCCTCATCAGCTCTACTCAACCTGTGAGTTTCTAGCTCTCTAAATCCAAATTTGTCTCGGTGTCATAAAATATAACATCAAGTCAAATTTTGAATCTCTTTGTGGCATCGTATTCAAAGTTTAGCCCAATTGCAAATATAATTGGTCTGGTTGTTCCATTTTGGCAGCTATGGGGTGTGGCCCTTTGAACCTGGAATACAGAAATGGGATGGATGTAGAGCCAGGAAGATGCAGAAGAACAGATGGTAAGAAATGGAGATGTAGCAAAGAAGCAGTTCCGGATCACAAGTACTGTGAGAAGCACTTGCACAGAGGCCGCCAGCGTTCAAGAAAGCTTGTGGAAGCTTCCAACAACACCAAGAATAATAAAGCCAAAACCGACCTCTCCATTTTTCTTGCGGCTAATAACAGCTACAGCAATCTTGCTGCTCCAGCTTTCCGTTTCCAGTGAAGAGTTATTCCGAAAGCTCCCGAGACTTTCTTATGATCACAAAAGGGTGTTTGGGGTTTTCCTTCTAAGCAAGAGAACGAATTGTTGCCGGATACAAGTGTTTTACCTGAGAAGGTGCTGCAATTTGCTACTTTCTGGCATTGTTTTGTTACCCTTGTCTTCCTTTCACTATTGGGAAACACGGCCTCAATCCGGTCCGATTTTCCACCCGACCTGCTCTGCTTATGTTACCCATCTGTTTCTCGAATTCCTGTGCCACCGGTTCGAACACCCTCCACTCCATGAACATGAATGTCGACCCAGAATCCAAGATCGTCCCTCCGTTCCCATCAGATCCTTGAACCAGGAATTTGTACGGAATCTTTACGGGCTTTTGCCCGACGATGACCTTCCACAGAAGAACGTAGTAATAATCTTGGAAAATGGGATTAGAGGTACCGGTAATCTTAAGAAACGGCGTGTAGCTAAGGCCTCCGGTCTTGCCATTGCCTGAATCTGACCCGTCATCCAGCACCAGGTTGCTGGTCACCGGGGTGTCGTCGAACAGGCGCGAGACCAAACAGTAGGAGAATTTCTTGAGACCCATTTGCAGCGGCAGCGACTCTGAGCTCCGGCCGAATCCAGCGATACTGGCGGGTTGCCGACTGGAGAAAATAGGGACGCTTCATGCATAGACTAAAAAGAGGAAAGCTTGTGTACAGTAGGGGTGAAAGAACTACAATGTTCTAAACGACGGCTTACTGTCGCTTTTAAGTAGCGACTACTCGCCATCGCTACTTGTCTTAAGTTAACCATGCTACAGTAATATTATAAAATAGTAATAAATGATTAAGCGTCATGTGACAATAAACTAATAATCCGTTAATTTAATTTTCATTAAATAGATTATTTATTAATTACTAAAAAAATGTTTAGAGATTTGTATCCTGAATTAATCAAATTATAAATTATAATTATACAATTAAATAAGTGACATATAAAACGATAACTAGTTCTATTGCACTAGATTTAACATAAACAATAAGTAAAATAAAATGTGTAAAATAGATTATTTGTTAATTACTCAAAAAATATTTAGAGATTTTTATGCTTAATTAATCAAATTAAAAATTATAATTATACAATTATAATGTTAGCGACGCATAACCGTCGCTAAAATTAGTGATGGTTATGCGTCGCTAAATTTAGGGACGAATAACCGTCACTAATTTAGCAACGGTTATGCGTCACTAAATTTAGTGACACATAACCGTCACTAATTTAGCGACGGTAAACCGTCACTAAAATTTAGCGACTAACAGCCGTCGCTACTTGTCTTAAGTTAACCATGCCACAGTAATATTATAAAATAGTAATAAATGATTAAGCCTCATGTGACAATAAACTAATAATCCGTTAATTTAATTTTCATTAAATAGATTATTTATTAATTACTAAAAAAATGTTTAAAGATTTGTATCCTGAATTAATCAAATTACAAATTATAATTATACAATTAAATAAGTGACATATAAAACAATAACTAGTTCTATTGCACTAGATTTAACATAAACAATAAGTAAAATAAAATGTGTAAAATAGATTATTTGTTAATTACTCAAAAAATATTTAGAGATTTTTATGCTTAATTAATCAAATTAAAAATTATAATTATACAATTATAATGTTAGCGACGCATAACCGTCGCTAATTTAGCGACGGTAAACCGTCACTAAAATTTAGCGACTAACAGCCGTCGCTAAAGCCTCACCGGAATATTACCGACTATTAATTAGCGACGGTTTTTTGCCGTCGCTAATTAAGCCGTCGCTAAATTCGGTTTTTCTTGTAGTGAGTGTAATACATAACACTAATTAAATGGGTAATGAAAAATTAGGATTCATTATATGAAATGAATTATAAGTGATGGATTCACTTTCTCCATCTTCTTTTCCTTCCCTTTAGTTCGTGATATAACCTTCTTCCAGTCTGAAACTTTCTGTAGCTCTCTTGATCGAACATTTGTCCTCTGTTTGAGAACAATTTGAGTTAGTCGTAGCCATGGTGACAAAGCGCCTTTTGTTCGTTGGCCGCCACTACTGCAAACTCCGTCTGTCTGCACACTCCACCTTTCGCTACTTTTATTCTGTGGCCTGACTCCCTACCAACACTTCAATGCCTTCTCCTCCACCACTGGCAGCAATGCCGTATCCTTAAAGTCCCTTCACCGACATCTTTAAAGTATGTGATTATAAAATAAGCAAGTGAATGCAAACTCTTTAGAATTTTCATTCCATAAATCTACTAAATCTTTTGTCATCACATATTTATTAGGCATCCAAATCTCTCATAAATAATCGATAATTTATCGTGACAAAATTAATTAAAATTATAAGTATTATCTCCTTTATTAATTAAGGAAAACAAATCGAGGCCATCGACCCTATACCCGGGTCTTCACAGGCCTGGTGCTAATGTGACAGGATTAAGATAAAAACCTATCGCTAAAGAAGTCTTCATGACTAAAGAAGTGAAAACTCCTATAATACAAGTTGATTAACGACCAAATGAACATATTCATCAATTATAAGAATTCAAAGACAAAGAAATTCAAAAATAAGAAAATCTTTCAGTCTGTTTAGGTAACTACCTCATTTTTTGTATTGGTGAAAATCTGAAAATATAAATTACTGAAGAAATAAAGATAGATAGCAAGAGAGGAAAGAAAAAAATGAAAGGAAAATTTGATAATATTGAGTGTGTGTTAAAAGCAAGTGTTAGAACCTGTACATATATATAGGATTGAATGAGTGTTTTTTTGAGTGAGGGCTATACAGACACTTTAGGTATTAATTATTGCAAATAAATTCTTAAATTAATGCTACTAATGTACTATGAAGTTAATGTTGAAAGAAATATTCTTGGGGAAATTGGATGGGTATGTTTGTTAGAAATGTTTTTGTTATAATATATCATCATAACAACAACAACAATAATAATAATAATAATAATAATAATAATACAATATAGAATATGCTATAGGTAATACTGGCGGTAATAACCCTAAAAATTAAGAAAAAAAATACCAAATTATCCTAAATGTGAAAATTTCCATTTTACCCTCAAGGGTATTTTTCTAATTTTGCCTATCAATCTAGAAAATTAATGTAAAATTAAGAATCTTGATTCTTAGATAATTCCTTTAGTGGTTATTAAGTCAAATTCCAAGCTAAAAGCTCAAAGACATTTTTCTTTAGGCTAGGGGCATTTTTATCATTTCCAACCGAGCATCAAATAGAAAATCTGAGAGTACCATTGGATTCTTCTTGAAAAAATGAGTCAAAAGAAATTTTCCTCACTCAATTATGAACTCATTTACTTAGGGTTACAAAATTTTAGCCTAAGCAAGTGTACGTTTCATATCGGGTTCATGCTACTATTATATAGAATAATTTTTCACTTAACGCTATTATTAAAATAAATAAACCTACAGCTGCAATGCATCCTAAGATGTTGTTTCTTTTTTTTTTTTTATCAAATTGAATTTACCTTATCGATTTAGCTAAAGTTCCATTCCAATCGCACTAACCATTTTCTAACTAGTTATCCTCCAATTATTATTATTATTATTATTTACATTTATTTTACTTTTCATTTTTTTGTTTCCCTGTGATCCCATCTAAGACTCTAATTGTTCTATTTGACCAAATTTTGATAGGCTCTTTTCTCCTTTTCTTCTCGAACTGTTCTCCATTGCCAAGGCACAATGGAAAAAGAAATAGCACCCATGGCCGCCGCTCTCCATCTTGCCGTCCTCATTATCTCCTTGTAGTTTCAGCTATATCTCTCTCTCCCATTCTTTTACTTCAATTAAATAGCCTCATCATTCTTCTATTGTTCATGGTCTTGCTCATTAAAGTGTTGAATAAGGCAGCACACCAAAGGATCGTCCTTACACTATTCATTTCATTACCGTCGTGATCATGTTCTTTGTTGAACCGTTGTAAGTCCAGCCTTTTGGGCTTTATTTCTCCATCATCCAAGCAATTTTGAATGTTATTTAATTCCTTATTACTACTTAGGTTCATTAAGTAGAAGGGAAACCACATCCGAACACCAAAAGCGATCCTATGGGTACCGACAATCTCAAATTCATTCGTGTGAGCTAAAATTTTTTGGTGTTACTCTTTTAATTTTTTTATCCAGCACCTAAAGGCCTTATATTTTTGCTATAAATCATTGGTAGATCATTGTTAATCTAAGTTTTGGGTTTTTGCACTCGTTTCTGATGCGATATGGTCCATACTTGCTCTGAAGCCTCGATAAGCGACCATAGCCTTCTTAAAATTCTTTTGGCTGTCAATTTCAAATATTATAGCCCTAATAAGTCTCTTTTCCTTGCTGTCCATGTTGTTACAAAGGGATAGAAAATCCTTACTTGAAGGTTTAGTGCTTTTTTGGA
>SMDT01001686.1:0-75087 GCA_005392925.1 Aquilaria sinensis
CTGTGAACTTCAGACTTTGGTGCTTCTATGAGATAGGTGTCTAGGTCTCAGGTCATATGTGGTGCACCCCATTTCTTGTTATAACATACTTAAGACCCTATGGTTCACCAGGCTAGTTGCCAAGACCACACAGCTTGAGGGTGAGAAAATGCAGAAAGAGGCTGAAGTTCAGAAGCTCATGGAAGAGAATGTGAGGTTGACTGCCCTTCTTGACAAGAAAGAGGCTCAACTATTGGCCATGAATGAACAATGCAAAGTAATGGCTCTAAATGCTTCAAACTTTTAATTTAGTCACATGGCTTTCCACTGTGGCCGGGGTCGTCTTCTGTTGTGAGTCTGGTCTATCCAACACAGGTACTTTAGTGCATCCGACAATGCCACAACTGGAAATTGTGGAAATGTAACATACTGAGGAGCCCGTGGATCCCTTTTTTCTTTTGTTTGCTTGATCTGTACTATTGCGTTGCTGTTTTCTGCTGCAGGAACTAAACCCAGATTCTATAGATTGATACTTGCTACCAAAATGCAGATTTCGTGTATTGTCAAACTGTATGAACCCTAAATGCTAATATTCCGGTGCAAAATGTGGGCTCATATCGTTGGCATCTGATTTTGCAGAAATAACCCATTTGCAATTTGTGGTTCTTTGAAGGATGTAGTAATTGTTCTTTTCTCAAATTCTTCGTCGGGTAACATGTGAAGCCTTCAGGTAAAAGCTGGTAGTTGTTAGTTGTGACGATAAATTTCAAGGTTCACCACGTGTCACCTCTATTCTTTCGTCCATTCTCACATCAATTGTCCGCCCTTCACCTACCAGACGTTGATGATCCATTCTTTTCAGCGTTGCACCAACCGAGTTCGATTACCTGCCATGAAGAATGTATCTACATTTGGCATAGAATTGATTACTTGATATGGCTCCTTGTACGACACAATTGATGATGCCCCAAAGCATCTTCGTTTGCTATCATGTTGACAGGTGGAGAGACTTCCTGGTTTCCCAGCTGAGTGTGCATGAAAAGCTCAAAGAAGATGTTAGGAGGTCCCCGGTTTGCTTTTCCGGGGAGGACCCTCCGACGCCCAAGTCAGTTTTCTGAGTGAAGGTGGAGGAAGAACACTAAGGGATCAAGTGTCTTGCCTGTTTTGTATTTTCTCAGAGGGAGGAAAATGCCCCATCCTTTGCCCAGTCCCTTTTCCTAGTATTTATAGGGGTAGATGGTCCGTTCAGATCATGACACGTGTTCGGTCAGATTTGATCTGTGCTTTTGGACCTAGGGGACAAGCAGCCATTTGCAGGCTCCTTTAGCCCTGAACCCGGACAGGTTGTGTCAGGACTGGGGCGGCTGCGGCGTGTCAGTTCGCCGTTCTGATGTGACGTGTAGGGCTTGTGGGCGACATGTCAGAGGCTCCTTAAATGCTCATACCGTACTCCCGAGGTCCCCTGGGCGAGGTCACCCTTCGGTGCGTGCACCCTCTTCGGATTCTGTCCGTCCTTCGGTGTGAGCACCTCCTTCGGGATCTATCCCATATTTTTGGGAGTTCCCTTGATGGACACCTTCTTCGGGACTCACACCCATAGTTCGGGGATTCCCTTGTTCAGGTGCTTCTTGTTTGGGGAAGACCTCTTCGGGGTAGTCAGTTTGGCCCCTCGATGGAGACGGTGTTTTCCTCGGAATTCCTGACGAGCTAACCAAAGTCTCGAGCTCATAGTGTTTGACTTCGCACCTTCCGAGGTCAGTGAAAAGATCCTCTCTTGGGTGACGTCAGACTCCTCGGCCAATATTCTGGCAGGGAGTTACTACCGAGGAGGCAATAGCCTTTGGCTATCACAGGCCCACCTCCGAAAAGCCGAAGTGAGAAACTTCGGTTCATCGGTTTTCGGGTCCTGTGGCTGTGATATCTGCGCCGAAGACGCCTTCTTCTGCTTGTAGCGATGGGCAGCATTTTTGCGTCCTCGAGGCGGAGAAGATAGGCTGTCCCTGTGCCGAACATACACCCTTTACCTGAAGTCACAGGCTGTCTCTTGGTATCCTCGTGTCGAGGGAAGATAGGATAACCTTGTACCGAAGATAGACCTTCTGCCCGAAGTCACAGGCTGTCTTTTGGTGTCTTCGAGGTAACCTACTTTTTTGCCTTTATAGGTCTGCTCATGCGTCGCGTCCTGCGTCTAGCGGAGTCAGTCTAGGGCGGCGCCTCTAAACCAAACGATGTCAGAGGGCGTGCTCGACGTGATGGGCAACACGTGGCACGTTCGCTGCGCGATGACCGACACGCGGCATGTTTGCTGCGCGATGGCTGACACGTGGCGCACTATTACTGGGTGAGAATGAACTGAGTACGACAGGCGCGACTTTTCAGGCTCACTTAGCAGTTATGGCGACGCTTCGCCTTCCGAGGGGTACTAATGACGACGGTTCACCTGGCCTTCTCGGCCTATATATACCAGCCCTGTCATAACCCTCTTTTTGCTTCTGCTTTTGCTTTCTTCTGCCTTCTAATTCTCTCCCGATTTTCCGCGGCGGTTCTCCTTTTTCAGGCGTTTTTCCGACCACTTTTCACGACGGCTTCCAGAAATCCAGATTCCGGCAAGACCTTTGGTGGGTTTTAGTCCTTTTGCTTTTTTCAAAGCTTCTTCTTTGTTTTTCCCGAACTCGTTTTCCTTGTTTTTCCTGAACTCGTTTTCCTTGTTTTTCCTGAACTCATTTTCATCATGCCTGTTCCCGAGAGTTGGCAACCTCTTCTTTCTCACCCTTGCTGCACTACTCCGGCAAAACTAGCGAAGTGGAAGAAAAAGTTTTTCTTACCCTCTTACTCTGTGACGAGGTTGCCTCGTCCTGACCAATTTCCTTTCTCCAACCGAAGTGATGAAATCACTGTTTTCCGAGCCCAACTGAAGGCCGGACTTCGGTATCCCCCCCCGGAGATGGTTAGCGCGTTCTGCGACTTCCATGGCATTGCCGTTAACCAGCTCCCACCGAACTCGTACTGCTATTTTAACGCCTTCCTCTGTATGTGCGGCGTTTTCAAAATAAAACCTCACTTTGTAGTTTTTCTTCAGTACTACAAGCTCTTCGTGGTCCCGAAGGGTGGCTTCTACTTTATGCTACCTCGGGGATCCGGGAGCAAAAAGTATACGTTCACCTTCGCCACCAAAGACAGCTGGCGAGGGTGGCAACAAAAATTCTTTTTCCTGAAGAAGTCGGAGACTTGGTCGCACTTCCCGACCAAGTGGGCTCAGGGGAGGCTCAAGATGGATGTTGTTGACCCGAAGATACTGCTAGACGCCGATGTAGCACCTATCTTTGAGGACTTCGACAGGCGCATCCGGGCCGTCTCTGACTGGGCTGCCGAGGTCCCTCCTCGTGCCCTTTACCCCTTTCCGATCAACTGGAGGCTCATGACCGAAGAGGTCCTTCGGGAACTCAAGGTGGTAAAGGAGCATGAGACAGACCTCAACATGCCGAAACCGGCTTCTTCGGGGAAGGACTCCTGGCTCGTGAAACTCCTTCGGGGGAAAGAGACTTATGAGTCTTTTTACGAGAGTAAGTTACTTTCTCATTTTTCCCTTCATAACTTCATCTTGGACTTACACTGATCTTCTTTTTCTTTTTTCAGAGATGGGCGACGACGCGGCTGCCTTCTACAAGGCTCTTTTTACCGGGCAGGCCGAGAGGGGCGAACAGACAAAGAAGGCCGCCTCTCGGAGGCGGAAGCAGACTTCGGGCGGCCCTCCTTCCAAACGGGCAAAGAAAGCTGCTCCTTCCTCTCTTCCGCAAATTCCGGAGGAGGTAGGCGAGGAGCCCGAAGACCCTGCTGCCCCTTTGCCCGAGGTTCCTTCTGCCGACGTCCCTTCTTTCGACGTGCTACCTCAAAGCCCCACGCCTTTGCATTCTCTTCTGGAGGGCGATGGGGAGGAGACCCCTTCTGCCGAGGAGCGGCGTCAAATAAAAGGCAAGGGGATCTCTACTGAGGCGACGTCGATTCTTGACGACGACGTTACCGAGGTGCCAGCAGGTTTGCACTTTTGTCGAACCAACCTTTTGTTTTTTGCAAATCCTTAAGACTTTTCTGGCCTTAACTAATTTTTCTGCCTTGTTGTGCAGCGGAGGTGGCCGCTCCTGACTGGGTTGCCGAACACGCCCGCAAGAGGGCCCTTCGGGATGCCAAAGTCCCAGCAAGGGAAAGTTCCGAAGGAGCCCTTCTGGACGTTCACGGAGGACATGGATATGTACTCCGAGGACTGTCCTGAGATGGCCAGGCAGATGTGCAAAGGGGTGCTTACCGAGGCCTCTTACAAGGCCCTTGCGGCGGCTTACCCAGGTGACAACTCTTTGGCCGCCAAACTCACTGAACATGCCGCCCAGGTACGCTTCACTGTTTTCTCAGTGCCAATTTCACCTTTGCTTTTTACTTAGCATCATTTTCCCTTTGTTTGCTTTTTTTGCAGTTGATGGGGTATGCTGGGTTCCTCCGAGTTCGGGTGGCTCGGGAATCAGAAAGGAGGGCGTCACTCTGGGACGCTTACACCAAGACGAAGGCCCAGTGTTCGGCGCTGGAAGCCGAAAATGCTCAGCTGAAGCAGTCTGCGGAGAAGGAGGTTGCTGAACTTCGGGAGGGGCTCAAAAGAGAGAAAGAGGAACTTCAGAAAGACACCTCCCAGAAACTTTCTGACATCGGTTCTCGAGTGGCGGAGCTGACCTCGACCGTTGAAGCGATTCAAAAGGATAAGTCAGAAAGTGACGTAATCCTTGCGAAGACGCTCGAGGAAAAGGCGCAGCTCGAAGCTGAGGTCGCATCTCTGAAGAAGCCTTCAGAAGAGAAGAAGAAGATGAAGGGATTGAGGAGAAAGCTCAAGGATCTGGCGAAGGATTACGCGGATCTGGAGAAGGACTACGCGGATTTGGCGGTCAAGAAGCGCGAGTCCGATGATATGACGAAGTTGGGCTTTCAAGACGGCTTCTGCCTTGTCCGGCACCAAATTCTGCAGAAGTTCCCAGATTTTGACCTCTCCTTCCTGGAAGGCATGAACATCCCCAAGGAGCCTCGGTGGACTTGGTCCAAGATCGAGCACTTGAAACTGCCTCCTTGTCTCCCGGCGTCGAAGGCTACTGACAAAAGCACAGAGGCTGGCAGTTCTCAAGACGCCGAGGTTCCTTAGTTTGTACTAGGGCCCTTTGTCTTCATTTTCTTCTTCTTTTTTGTAGTCTTTCAGCAACTTTCTTCTCTGTAAGCACTCTTTGGCTTAATAGATACAACTTTGGCTAAGTATTTTTTGCCAGATTCTTTTGTTTCCCTCTGTCCCGAACATAATTCGCTCGAGAGACTTCGGAAAACCATACTCTTGCTTTCCTTTGTCCCGAACATAATCGCTCAAGAGACTTCGGAGAACCATACCCTTGCTTTCCTTTGTCCCGAACATATTCGCTTAAGAGACTTCGAAAAACCATACTCTTGCTTTCCTTCGTCCCGAACATATTCGCTCAATAGACTTCGGAAAACCATACTCTTGCTTTCCTTTGTCCCGAACATATTCGCTCAAGAGACTTTGGAAAAACTTACTTTTACTTTCCTCGGCGATTGCTTTCGTGAGACTCTTGTTTTGTACTTCTTCAGAACTTTTTACTTAGACAAATTTTTCCAACTTGTGGAATACAACTTTCCCACCGAACTTTTTAGGCATAGAATTTTTTCAAGGCCTCTGAGTGCCAAGTATTTTTTAATTCTATGCCTTCGGCATCACCGAGCTTATAAACTCCTTTTCGTACTTCGGCAAGTACCAGGTAGGGTCCTTCCCAATTTGCGCGGAGTACCCCGTGGGACGGCTTTCGGGGTGCAAATTCAGCTTTTCGGAGAATGAGGTCTCCCTTCTTTATTCCTTTTGGCCTGGCGCATAGGTTAATGGCTACTGCCACCCTTTGGCCTGGCCTGCCCGGTAAAAAGAGCCTTGTAGAAGGCAGCCGCGTCGTCGCCCATCTCTGAAAAAAGAAAAAGAAGATCAGTGTAAGTCCAAGATGAAGTTATGAAGAGAAAAATGAGAAAGTAACTTACTCTCGTAAAAAGACTCATAAGTCTCTTTCCCCCGAAGGAGTTTCACGAGCCAGGAGTCCTTCCCCGAAGAAGCCGGTTTCGGCATGTTGAGGTCTGTCTCATGCTCCTTTACCACCTTGAGTTCCCGAAGGACCTCTTCGGTCATGAGCCTCCAGTTGATCGGAAAGGGGTAAAGGGCACGAGGAGAGACCTCGGCAGCCCAGTCAGAGACGGCCCGGATGCGCCTGTCGAAGTCCTCAAAGATAGGTGCTACATCGGCGTCTAGCAGTATCTTCGGGTCAACAACATCCATCTTGAGCCTCCCCTGAGCCCACTTGGTCGGGAAGTGCGACCAAGTCTCCGACTTCTTCAGGAAAAAGAATTTTTGTTGCCACCCTCGCCAGCTGTCTTTGGTGGCGAAGGTGAACGTATACTTTTTGCTCCCGGATCCCCGAGGTAGCATAAAGTAGAAGCCACCCTTCGGGACCACGAAGAGCTTGTAGTACTGAAGAAAAACTACAAAGTGAGGTTTTATTTTGAAAACGCCGCACATACAGAGGAAGGCGTTAAAATAGCAGTACGAGTTCGGTGGGAGCTGGTTAACGGCAATGCCATGGAAGTCGCAGAACGCGCTAACCATCTCCGGGGGGGGATACCGAAGTCCGGCCTTCAGTTGGGCTCGGAAAACGGTGATTTCATCACTTCGGTTGGAGAAAGGAAATTGGTCAGGACGGGGCAACCTAGTCACAGAGTAAGAGGGTAAGAAAAACTTTTTCTTCCACTTCGCTAGTTTTGCCGGAGTAGTGCAGCAGGGGTGAGAAAGAAGAGGTTGCCAACTCTCGGGAACAGGCATGATGAAAGCGAGTTCGGGAAAAACAAAGAAAAAGCTTTGGAAAAAAGCAAAAGGACTAAAACCCACCAAGGGTCTTGCCGGAATCTGGATTTCTGGAAGCCGTCGTGAAAAGTGGTCGGAAAAATGCCTGAAAAAAGGAGAACCGCCGCGGAAAATCGGGAGAGAATTAGAAGGCAGAAGAAAGCAAAAGCAGAAGCAAAAAGAGGGTTATGACAGGGCTGGTATATATAGGCCGAGAAGGCCAGGTGAACCGTCGTCATTAGTACCCCTCGGAAGGCGAAGCGTCGCCATAACTGCTAAGTGAGCCTGAAAAGTCGCGCCTGCCGTACTCAGTGCATTCTCACCCAGTAATAGTGCGCCATGTGTCAGCCATCGTGCAGCAAACATGCCGCGTGTCGGTCATCGCGCAGCGAACGTGCCACGTGTTGCCCATCACGTCGAGCACGCCCTCTGACACTAAGGGATCAAGTGTCTTGCCTGTTTTGTGTTTTTCTCAGAGGGAGGAAAATGCCCCATCCTTTGCCCAGTCCCATTTCCTAGTATTTATAGGAGTAGATGGTCCGTTCAGATCATGACACGTGTTCGGTCGGATTTGATCTGTGCTTTTGGACCTAGGGGACAAGCAGCCGTTTGCAGCCTCCTTTAGCCCTGGACCCTGGACAGGTTGTGTCAGGACTGGGGCGGCTGCGGCGTGTCAGTTCGCCGTTCTGATGTGACGTGCAGGGCTTGCGGGCGACATGTCAGAGGCTCCTTAAATGCTCATACCGTACTCCCGAGGTCCCCTGGGCGAGGTCGCCCTTCGGTGCGTGCACCCTCTTCGGATTCTATCCGTCCTTCGGTGCGAGCACCTCCTTCGGGATCTATCCCATAGTTCTGGGAGTTCCCTTGATGAACACCTTCTTCGGGACTCACACCCATAGTTCGGGGATTCCCTTGTTCAGGTGTTTCTTCTTCGGGGAAAATCCTCTTCGGGGGCCTTCGGGGAGATTCTTCCTTGCTTCAGAGAGATGGCTCTCTTACCTGAAGACGGTCAGTTTGGCCCCTCGATGGAGATGGTGTTGTCCTCGGAATTCCTGACGAGCTAACCAAAGTCTCGAGCTCATAGTGTTTGACTTCGCACCTTCCGAGGTCAGTGAAAAGATCCTCTCTTGGGTGACGTCAGACTCCTCGGCCAATATTCTGGCAGGGAGTTACTACCGAGGAGGCAATAGCCTTTGGCTATCACAGGCCCCCCTCCGAAAAGCCGAAGTGAGAAACTTCGGTTCATCGGTTTTCGGGTCCTGTGGCTATGATATCTGCGCCGAAGACGCCTTCTTCTGCTTGTTGCGATGGGCAGCATTTTTGCGTCCTCGAGGTGCGAGAAGATAGGCTGTCCCTGTGCCGAAGATACACCCTCTGCCCGAAGTCACAGGCTGTCTCTTGGTATCCTCGTGTCGAGGGAAAATAGGATAACCTTGTACCGAAGATAGACCTTCTGCCCGAAGTCACAGGCTGTCTTTTGGTGTCTTCGAGGTAACCTACTTTTTTGCCTTTATAGGTCTGCTCATGCGTCGCGTCCTGCGTCTAGTGGAGTCAGTCTAGGGTGGTGCCTCTAAACCAAACGATGTCAGAGGCCGTGCTCGACGTGATGGGTGACACGTGGCACGTTCGCTGCTCGATGACTGACACGCGGCACGTTTGCTGCGCGAGGGCTGACACGTGGCACACTATTACTGGGTGAGAATGCACTGAGTAGGCAGGCGCGACTTTTCAGGCTCACTTAGCAGTTATGGCGACGCTTCGCCTTTTGAGGGGTACTAATGACGACGGTTCACCTGGCCTTCTCGGCCTATATATACCAGTCCTGTCATAACCCTCTTTTTGCTTCTGCTTTTGCTTTCTTCTGCCTTCTAATTCTCTCCCGATTTTCCGCGGCAGTTCTCCTTTTTCAGGCATTTTTCCGACCACTTTTCACGACGGCTTCCAGAAATCCAGATTCCGGCAAGACCCTTGGTGGGTTTTAGTCCTTTTGCTTTTTTCCAAAGCTTTTTCTTTGTTTTTCCCGAACTCGTTTTCATCATGTCTGTTCCCGAGAGTTGGCAACCTCTTCTTTCTCACCCCTGCTGCACTACTCCGGCAAAGCTAGCGAAATGGAAGAAAAAGTTTTTCTTACCCTCTTACTCTGTGACGAGGTTGCCCCGTCCTGACCAATTTCCTTTCTCCAACCGAAGTGATGAAATCACCGTTTTCCGAGCCCAATTGAAGGCCGGACTTCGGTATCCCCCCCGGAGATGGTTAGCGCGTTCTGCGACTTCCATGGCATTGCCGTTAACCAGCTCCCACCGAACTCGTACTGTTATTTTAACGCCTTCCTCTGTATGTGCGGCGTTTTCAAAATAAAACCTCACTTTGTAGTTTTTCTTCAGTACTACAAGCTCTTCGTGGTCCCGAAGGGTGGCTTCTACTTTATGCTACCTCGGGGATCCGGGAGCAAAAAGTATACGTTCACCTTTGCCACCAAAGACAGCTGGCGAGGGTGGCAACAAAAATTCTTTTTCCTGAAGAAGTCGGAGACTTGGTCGCACTTCCCGACCAAGTGGGCTCAGGGGAGGCTCAAGATGGATGTTGTTGACCCGAAGATACTGCTAGACGCCGATGTAGCACCTATCTTTGAGGACTTCGACAGGCGCATCCGGGCCGTCTCTGACTGGGCTGCCGAGGTCCCTCCTCGTGCCCTTTACCCGTTTCCGATCAACTGGAGGCTCATGACCGAAGAGGTCCTTCGGGAACTCAAGGTGGTAAAGGAGCATGAGACAGACCTCAATATGCCGAAACCGGCTTCTTCGGGGAAGGACTCCTGGCTCGTGAAACTCCTTCGGGGGAAAGAGACTTATGAGTCTTTTTACGAGAGTAAGTTACTTTCTCATTTTCCCTTTTTCCCTTCATGACTTCATCTTGGACTTACACTGATCTTCTTTTTCTTTTTTCAGAGATGGGCGACGACGCGGCTGCCTTCTACAAGGCTCTTTTTACCGGGCAGGCCGAGAGGGGCGAACAGACAAAGAAGGCCGCCTCTCGGAGGCGGAAGCAGACTTCGGCCGGCCCTCCTTCCAAACGGGCAAAGAAAGCTGCTCCTTCCTCTCTTCCGCAAATTCCGGAGGAGGTAGGCGAGGAGCCCGAAGACCCTGCTGCCCCTTTGCCCGAGGTTCCTTCTGTCGACGTCCCTTCTTCCGACGTCCTTCCTCAAAGCCCCACGCCTTCGCATGCTCTTCTAGAGGGCGATGGGGAGGAGACCCCTTCTGCCGAGGAACGGCGCCAAATAAAAGGCAAGGGGATCTCTACTGAGGCGACGTCGATTCTTGACGACGACGTTACCGAGGTGCCAGCAGGTTTGCACTTTTGTCGAATCAACCTTTTGTTTTTTGCAAATCCTTAAGACTTTTCTGGCCTTAACTAATTTTTCTGCCTTGTTGTGCAGCGGAGGTGGCCGCTCCTGACTGGGTTGCCGAACACGCCCGCAAGAGGGCCCTTCGGGATGCCAAAGTCAAGCCAAAGCAGCAGGGAAAGTTCCGAAGGAGCCGTTCTGGACGTTCACGGAGGACATGGATATGTACTCCGAGGACTGTCCTGAGATGGCCAGGCAGATGTGCAAAGGGGTGCTTACCGAGGCCTCTTACAAGGCCCTTGCGGCGGCTTACCCAGGTGACAACTCTTTGGCCGCCAAACTCACTGAACATGCCGCCCAGGTACGCTTCACTGTTTTCTCAGTGCCAATTTCACCTTTGCTTTTTACTTAGCATCATTTTCCCTTTGTTTGCTTTTTTGCAGTTGATGGGGTATGCTGGGTTCCTCCGAGTTCGGGTGGCTCGGGAATCAGAAAGGAGGGCGTCACTCTGGGACGCTTACACCAAGACGAAGGCCCAGTGTTCGGCGCTGGAAGCCGAAAATGCTCAGCTGAAGCAGTCTTCGGAGAAGGAGGTTGCTGAACTTCGGGAGGGGTTCAAAAAAGAGAAGGAGGAACTTGAGAAAGACACCTCCCAGAAACTTTCCGACATCGGTTCTCGAATGGCGGAGCTGACCTCGACCGTTGAAGCGATTCAAAAGGATAAGTCAGAAAGTGACGCAATCCTTGCGAAGACGCTCGAGGAAAAGGCCCAGCTCGAAGCCGAGGTCGCATCTCTGAAGAAGCCTTCAGAAGAGAAGAAGAAGATGAAGGGATTGAGGACAAAGCTCAAGGATCTGGCGAAGGATTACGCGGATCTGGAGAAGGACTACGTGGATTTGGCGGTCAAGAAGCGGGAGTCCGATGATATGACGAAGTTGGGCTTTCAAGACGGCTTCTGCCTTGTCCGGCACCAAATTCTGCAGAAGTTCCCAGATTTTGACCTCTCCTTCCTGGAAGGCATGAACATCCCCAAGGAGCCTCGGTGGACTTGGTCCAAGATCGAGCACTTGAAACTGCCTCCTTGTCTCCCGGCGTCGAAGGCTACTGACAAAAGCACAGAGGCTGGCAGTTCTCAAGACGCCGAGGTTCCTTAGTTTGTACTAGGGCCCTTTGTCTTCATTTTCTTCTTCTTTTTTGTAGTCTTTCAGCAACTTTCTTCTCTGTAAGCACTCTTTGGCTTAATAGATAGAACTTTGGCTAAGTATTTTTTGCCAGATTCTTTTGTTTCCCTCTGTCCCGAACATAATTTGCTCGAGAGACTTCGGAAAACCATACTTTTGCTTTCCTTTGTCCCGAACATATTCGATCAAGAGACTTCGGAAAACCATACTCTTGCTTTCCTTTGTCCCGATCATATTCGCTCAAGAGACTTCGGAAAACCATACTCTTGCTTTCCTTTGTCCCGAACATATTCGCTCAAGAGACTTCGGAAAACCTTACTCTTGCTTTCCTTTGTCCCGAACATATTCGCTCAAGAGACTTTGGAAAAACTTACTTTTACTTTCCTCGGCGATTGCTTTCGTGAGACTGTTGTTTTGTACTTCTTCAGAACTTTTTACTTAGACAAATTTTTCCAACTTGTGGAATACAACTTTCCCACCGAACTTTTTAGGCATAGAATTTTTTCAACGCCTCTGAGTGCCAAGTATTTTTTAATTCTATGCCTTCGGCATCACCGAGCTTATAAACTCCTTTTCATACTTCGGCAAGTACCAGGTAGGGTCCTTCCCAATTTGCGCGAAGTACCCCGTGGGACGGCTTTCGGGGTCCAAATTCGGTTTTTCGGAGAACGAGGTCTCCCTTCTTTATTCCCTTTGGCCTGGCGCGTAGGTTAATGGCTGCTGCCACTCTTTGCTGGAAAGCTTTTCTTCTCAGCTCGGCTACTTCTCTGTGTTCACTGACGAGGTCGAGCTTGGTTCTCAGGCCGAGGTCATTTCCTTTTTCATCGAACACTTGGACTCGTATTGACGGTTGTACTACCTCGACGGGGATGATGGCCTCTGTACCGAAGACGAGTGAAAAGGGCGTTTCCCCTGTGGCTCTTCGGGGTGTCGTTCGGTAACTCCATAACACACTTTGGAGTTCTACTGGCCATTTCCCTTTTGCTTCCCTCAATCTCTTTTTCAGACCATCTTTTATGGTCCTGTTGGATACTTCTACCTGCCCATTACTTTGGGGGTGAGCTACTGGGGCGAAGTGCATTTTTGTCCCGAGGTCGCTAATGAACTCTTGGAATCCTTTGTCTACGAACTGGGATCCATTGTCCGCTACGAGTACCCTCGGTATGCCAAATCTGCATACGATGTTTTTCCATACGAACTTCTGCACTTCTTTTGCCGAGATAGTTGTCAGAGGTTCTGCCTCGACCCACTTAGAGAAATAGTCTACTGCTACTACGCAGAACTTTACGCCTCCAGGCGCCGTTGGGAGTGGCCCAATGAGATCTATGCCCCAAATTTCGAAGGGCCAAGGACAATCTGCCGAAGTCACGAACTCTGAGGGTGTTCTTTGGATGTTCGCATGTCTCTGGCAACTACCACATTTCTGGACGAACTGCTTGGCGTCCTTTCTCAGGGTAGGCCAGAAGTATCCTTGGCGAAGTATCACTGCTGCCAGGGCGTCGGTTCCGATGTGCGAACCACAGGCACCTTCGTGAACTTCTTCGAGGATCATTTCAGTATCCTCTTCACTAACACACCTCTGTAGTGGATTTGCATATCCTTGCCGATATAGTTCTTCCCCAATTAAGAAGAAACGTCCGGAGCGCCTTCGCACTTTTGCGGCTTCGCTGGGGTCTTCGGGGAGTGTGTTAGTTGCGAGATACGTTTTGATTGGTTCTTTCCATCCTTTCCCCGAGGTCGCTATGCTTAACACCACGATGCTGGGGTGGCTTAGCACCTCGGCGCAAGTTTTGGATTTCGCCAAACAGTCTGCCTCAGCATTTTCCGTCGGGGTACGTTCTCGATTTTCACGATGTCGAACTCCCGAATGAGCTTTGTTACCAACTCATGGTATTTCGCCAAGGTCGGGTCTTTCGCGCCATAGTCCCCTGCCATTTGCCGGACCACCAGCTGGGAATCACTATGGGCTTTCAAGTTTCTCACGCCAATTTTTCTGGCCAGGCGTAATCCTGCTATGAGGGCCTCATACTCGGCCACGTTGTTGATGGCGTTGAAACTGAACTTGATGGCCTTCATTACTTCTAAGCCTTCGGGGCCTCTGATAATCACTCCAGCTCCCTGGTGTTCGGATCCTAAGGCCCCGTCAACGTATAACGTCCATTCTGGCTCGTCTTCCCCCGAAAATGAATGTCCCTCCTCGGTGTTTGGTACTTCGGCGATGAAGTCTGCCAAAGCTTGAGCTTTTATAGCTTTCCGGGGTTCATACGTGATGTCGTGTTCGCCAAGCTCTATACACCACTTGGAAAGCCTTCCCGAATGATCAACTTTCCTCATAACATCCCGTAGAGGCAGGGTACTTCGGACGATAATGGGGTGAGCCTGAAAGTATGGCCGTAGCCTCCTTCCTGCAAGTACCAAGGCATATATAGCTTTTTGAAGCAAAGTGTACCTGACTTCGGCGCCATGCAGGGACTTGCTGACATAGTAGACTGGCCATTGCTTTGGCCTTTCTTCTTTCACGAGGACCGAGCTCACAGCTTTTTTCGTGACGGCGAGGTACAATACGAGGGGCTCTCCCTCCCGAGGTTGCCGCAGAGTCGGCAGGCTGGCCAAGTAGACTTTGAGTTCTTCCCAGGCTTTTTGGCAATCTTCATCCCAAGGATGACCATTCCTTCCGAGGTCGCCTTCCATCTTTGCTGCCTTTGTGAGGACTTTGAAGAAGGGTCGACACCTATCTCCGTACCTGGAAATAAACCTGCTCAGAGAGGTTATTCTTCCGGTGAGTCTCTGCACGTCTTTGACTGTGGCAGGAGTTCGGAATTCAAGCAGAGCCTTAATCTTCTCGGGGTTAGCATCGATGCCTCTTTCGGATACCATGTACCCAAGGAACTTTCCCGAGGTCACCCCGAAGATGCACTTCTCAGGATTAAGGCGGATCCCGAAGGTCTCTGAGTTTGCTCTTGACTATTTTGGAAGGTTTCCTCTAAATCTGCAACGTGGTAGCCAGGCAGTTTGCTCTTGACTATCATATCATCAACATACACCTCCATGTTCCTCCCCATTTGGTCTTTGAAGACCTTGTTCATCAGCCTCTGGTAGGTGGCTCCTGCATTCTTGAGCCCAAAGGGCATCCTAATATAGCAATATGTTCCTCCCTCGGTGATGAAGGCAGTCTTCTCTTCATCTTCGGGGTCCATCCTTATCTGATGGTAACCACTGAAAGCGTCCAAAAAACTTAGGAGCCCGTACTCGGCAGTTGAGTCTACCAGTTGGTCTATTGGCGGAAGAGGATATGAATCTTTCGGGCAAGCATCGTTCAAATTTCTGAAGTCGATGCACATCCGGAGCTTACTACTTCCTTCTTTTGTGGCAATTACCACGTTGCTTAGCCATTCGGGGTAGTTTACCTCCCGGATAACGCTAGCGTCTATCAGACGCTGGACTTCGGTCTTGACGAAGTCACTTTTGTGAGCTGAAATGCTCCGTTTCTTTTGCCGGACAGGTTTTACTTCCGGACTCGCTTTGAGGCTATGCTGGATTACGCGAGGGTTTACCCCTGGCATGTCCTTCGGCGAGTAGGCGAACAGATCTTTATTTGTAAGCAGAAAAGATACAAGTTTTTCCTTGTCTCCTTCGGCCATGCTTTTCCCTATTCGGGTGCTATGGCCTGGGACAAGCTCTACTTTTTCTGTTTCCGCTTTTGTGGGATCTTCTGCCTCGCCCCTTTCCAGCTCTTTTGCTTCTACAGCATGTGCTAAGTTGCTTGCTGGAGCTTTTCGTGCTCTGACGAACACCTTTCTCACCTCGCCTTGATCAATGAAGATCTTTGCGTCTCCTTCTTTGGTGGCGAAGGTGACGGTCAAGTACTTTACATCAGGGCGAATGTGCAAATTTCCCTGTGTCTGTCTGCCGAGGATGGCGTTGTATGACGAAGGAACGTCCATGACTATGAACCTTGCCATGGTAGAGGCGAACAACTCAGCAGTTCCTTTCTCCGAAGTTCCTTTCATCATCAAGGGGAGGTCGATCCACCCGAGGACAGGTAGCTCAGATGGTCCTACGCCGAACGTGGGTGAAGTAACAGTCTTGAGGTCACTCTTGGATAGGCCCAAGCTTGGCAGCAAATGTGAGAACAAGACGTCTGCGTTTGACCCATCGTCCAGCAGTACCCTCTTGACGTCCCAGTTTCCTATCCTCGCCATTATCAGCAATGGATCGTCATGGGGAAATACGATGGTGGAGCCATCCTGGCGGGCCAACTTTTTTGTTGGGCTCTGATATTCCATCACCGCTATCTCTCTGGCCCTTCTTTTCCTTTCCGAGGATGGAAGCCCGGTTGTGATCGTCTGTATTACTCCTGCCGAAGGTGGAGGACGCCTTCTCGGACTTCGGTTCCTTCGCCTGTCTGAATCGTAATCCTCGTCATCAGGCTTTCCTTCTTCCTCTTTTTTCCCCTTCGGGGAAGGCATTCTCAAATAACGCCGAAGCTGGCCCTGCTTTATCAGTGATTCAATGTACTTTTTCAACTGAAAGCAGTCTTCGGTGTCATGACCGTGATCACGGTGGAACTGACAGAACTTCTTCATGTTCCTTCTATTGTCAGCAGTCATGCCCCTCGGTCGTTGGATTTGAGCCCCCTGTTTTTCCAATGCCATGAGGACGTTAGCCCTCGTGGTGCTCAGAGGTGTAAAGTTTTGGGGCTTCCTTCCTCCTACTCGCATTCTCCGAGGTCGGCCTAACTGTTCCGTTGGACACCGGGCTTGCTGGCTGGACCCTTCGCCACGAGCGTGAATATGGTCAGCCTTCGGTCCAGTCATTCTCAGCTCTTCGGCTGTCATATGTTGTTCAGCCCTTCGGTAGAATTCTCCCAGCGTGTCCGGGGGATCTTTGGAGAATTCATAAAACAAGTGTGAATCCCTCCGGAGGCCCCTCGTCATGGCGAGGATTCGGATTTCGGGACGAAAGTCCGGAACACTGAGGGCCTCTCTGTTGAACCTCTCGACATAGTCACGGATGGTCTCCCCGTTTCTTTGTGCTATGTCAAACATCTGGACGGGCATCTTCGCCGTCGGCTTGCTCCCAATGAACTGTTGGGTGAACGCTGTGGACAGCTCCTGGAACCCCCTGATGTTTCCGGGAGGCAGGGAATTGTACCAGGCAGTTGCTGGTCCTGCGAGGGTGACTTCAAAGCACTTGCAGAGTGTAGCATCATCAGCCCCGTGTAGCACCATGCTGCGTTTGTACTTTGTTAGGTGGGCCTGGGGATCAGTCCGGCCCTCATAGGTCTCTAGCCGAGGTAGCCTGAAGTCACTTGGCATGGCCGCCTCGACTACTGTTCGGGCGAACGGAGTTTCATCTCCAGAGACGGTTTCAGTTAGCCTGGCCCAAACAGGCTTGCGTGCCACCTGCTGTTCCACTCTCTCCAGTCTTGCCAAGACTTTCTCCAGGAGGAGCGTAGCACTGGGCTCCTCTTCCTGGTGCTTGGAGCTTCTTGGGTAAAAGGACTGTTGCCGTCTCTTCGGAGAGCGACTTCGATACCGAGGTGAGGGGGACCTTGCCTCTGGTGATAAACTTCTTCTGGACGGGACTTCGGGTCGTTCAGACCTCGCTCTTTCCGCCAGCCGTGCTCCGAGGGGCAAGTTATCTGTCGAGGATTCTTCTCGTGGTTCCCCACTTCCCGAGCTATGATGGGTTGCCCTTGGGCTTTTCTCCCGAGGTCGTGCTGGCGAAGTGGGTTTTTGCGCCTGGGCCGGTTGCGGCCATCTTCGGTCTATTTGTTGTGTCATTTCAGCCACAACAGACCTCTGAAAGTCTCTTAAAAAACCCATGGTGATGACAAGAGGGCGTTCCTCTTCAGGCAAGGAAGTCTCTGGGGGACTTTGTTCGGTAGCTGGTTGGGTCTCAGGCGCGGACGGGGACTTCGGGAGTCCTTTGTCCTTCGAACGCTGAGTTTCGACAACAGCTACCTGGGAGTGGTTTCCCACAGACGGCGCCAAATGATGCCCCAAGGCATCTTCGTTTGCTGTCATGTTGACAGGTGAAGAGACTTCCTGAGGAGGCGAGCGCCTGGAGCTCTGGTTTCCCAGCTGAGTGTGCCTGAAAAGCTCAAAGAAGAGGTTAGGAGGTCCCCGGTTTGCTTTTCCGGGGAGGACCCTCCGACGCCCAAGTCAGTTTTCTGAGTGAAGGTGGAGGAAGAACACAAAGGGATCAAGTGTCTTGCCTGTTTTGTGTTTTCTCAGAGGGAGGAAAATGCCCCATCCCTTGCCTAGTCCCTTTTCCTAGTATTTATAGGAGTAGATGGTCCGTTCAGATCATGACACGTGTTCGGTCGGATTTGATCTGTGCTTTTGGACCTAGGGGACAGGCAGCCGTTTGCAGCCTCTTTTAGCCCTGGACTCGGACAGGTTGTGTCAGGACTGGGGCGGCTGCGGCGCATCAGTTCGCCGTTCTGATGTGACGTGTAGGGCTTGTGGGTGACATGTCAGAGGCTCCTTAAATGCTCATACCGTACTCCCGAGGTCCCCTGGGCAAGGTTGCCCTTCGGTGCGTGCACCCTCTTCGGATTCTATCCGTCCTTCGGTGCGAGCACCTCATTCGGGATCTATCCCATAGTTCTGGGAGTTCCCTTGATGGACACCTTCTTCGGGACTCACACCCATAGTTCGGGGATTCCCTTGTTCAGGTGCTTCTTGTTCGGGGAAGATCCTCTTCGGGGCAGTCAGTTTGGCCCCTCGATGGAGGTAGCTCCATAGCACGCTAGGGAGTTCCTCTGGCCATTTTCCCTTTGCCTCTCCCAATCTCTTTTTCAGGCCATCTTTTATGGTTCTGTTAGATACCTCTACCTGCCCGTTGCGCTGAGGATGGGCTACCGAGGTGAAGTGTAGCTTAATGCCAAGGTTAGCTATGAATTCTTGGAACCCGTTGTCCATGAACTGGGTGCCATTGTTAGCCATTATTACACTTGGTATACCGAATCGGCATATGATGTTCTTCCAGACAAATTTTTGTATGTTTTTTGCCGAAATTGTTGCCAGGGGCTCGGCCTCGACCCATTTAGTAAAGTAATCTACTGCAATTTCACAGAACTTCACTCCTCCAGGTGCAGTTGGGAGTGACCCAATGAGGTCAATGCCCCATACTACAATTGGACAGGGGTAATTGGCTAAGGTTACTAACTCCGAGGGTAACCTTTGGACGTTGGCGTGTCTTTGGCACTTGTCACATTTTCGGACAAATTGCTTTGCATCCTTCCTCAGGGTGGGCCAGAAGTAACCTTGGCGAAGTGTTACTCCTGCGAGGGCGTCCGTTCCTATGTGGGAGCCACAGGCCCCCTCGTGAACCTCTTCGAGGACTGTTCTGATATCCTCTTCTTTTACACACCTTTGGAAGGGACTTGCGTATCCTTGTCTGTACAGTTTATCTCCGATGAGGAAGTACCTACCGGAGCGCTTTCGCACCTTTGCGGCCTGGGTTAGGTATTCGGGTAATATCAAAGTTGCCAGGTATTTCTTGATGGGATCTTGCCATCCAGCTTCCAAAGTCACTATGCACATTAACTCCGTGCTAGGTTGTTTTAGCACCTCGGTGGGTTCCTTGGATATGGCCAAAGTATCAGGTTGAGCGTTATCTCATCGGTGCATGTTTTCTATTTGCACTGAATCAAACTCCTTAATGATCTCCTTGATGAGGTCATGGTATTTTGCCAAGGTTCAATCCTTTGCAGCGTATTCTCCTTTCATTTGCCGGACTACTAGCTGCAAGTCGCTGTCGGCCTTGAGGTTTCTTACACGGATTCTTCTGGCCATTTTTAGCCCTACTATGAGGGCTTCATATTCGGAGATGTTATTGGTGACATCAAAACCGAATTTGATGGCTTTGGTGGCTTCCATGCCCTCGGGCCCCCGAAGGACCACGCCAGTGCCTTGGTGTTCGGCACTTGAGGCTCCATCGATGAAGAGTTTCCACTTGGGTTCAATCCTTATCGGGTCTTCTGAGATGACTTCAGCATCCTCGATTCCCGAAATTTCGATCATGATGTCTGCCAATGCTTGGGTTCATAAGTGATGTCGTATTCTCTGAGCTCGATACACCATTTTGACAACCTTCCTGAATGCTCAACCTTTTTCATTATATCACGTAAAGGTAGGTTGCTTCGGACAATGACGGGATGTCCTTGGAAGTAGGGCCGTAGCCGTCTGCCTGCAAGCACTAAGGCATAAATGGCTTTTTGGAGCAATGGGTACCTGACCTCCATACCATGCAAGGATTTACTGACATAGTATACTGGCCACTGCCTCCCACCCTCTTCTTTCACCAAGACTAAACTCACAGCTTTTTTAGTGACAGCGAGGTAGAGCACGAGAGGTTCTCCTTCCCGAGGTTGTCAAAGTGTTGGTAGACGGGTTAGATAACTTTTAAGCTCGTCCCAAGCTTTCTGGCATTCTGGGTTCCAAGGGTGCCCCTCAAATCCGGAGTTACATTCGCTCCTAGGTGTTTTAGTAAGCACCTTGAAGAATGGTCAACATCCGTCGCCGTACCTGGAGATGAACCTACTAAGGGAAGTGATTCTTCCTGTAAGCCTTTGTATATCTTTGATTGTTGTACGTGTTCGGAAACCTAGCAGGGCTTTGACCTTTTCGGGGTTGGCGTCTATCCCCCTTTCTGATACCATAAACATGAGGGACTTCCCTGCACTAACTCCGAACACGCATTTCTTGGGGTTAAGGTGAATGCCGAACTCCCGAAGTCGTTGAAAGGTCTCGTTTAAGTCATTGATATGATTACTAGGCATTCTGCTATTAACTATCATATCATCGACATATGCTTCAATGTTTCTCCTAATCTGAGAGTCAAACATTTTATTCATCAACCTCTAATAGGTAGCCCCTGCATTTTTAAGCCTGAAGGGCATTCTGATATAGCAGTAGGTACCAACATTGGTGACGAAGGCGGTTTTTTCTTCATCTTCAGGGTTCATCCAAATTTAATGGTACCTGTTAGGCACCTCCTAAGTGCTTGGCTTAGGCCAAGGAGAAACAAGGAAAAATGAGAGAAAACAGAAAGGGAAGAAAAAGGACTCATGGAGACTGGCACAGTGGCCTATGTGCAAAACTGGAGACTTTCAGGACTTAATTACACATGGGAAGTGTACATTTGGAATGCTGACAGAAAATTAAGAAAGAGGACCGAACTGTGCATCAATTTAAGTGGTATAAGTGAAACCACAAGTTTAAAGATGGTATTGAGAGCCATGCAAAATTCTATAATGGCTAGTGCAAAACTAGACCATTTGTGGGAGACAACAATGATTACTAGTCAAATTCTTGTCTACCACTAGGGTACTATTCACTAGTTACTAGTTAAACTAACTAGTCCTAATGTTGGTTATATGGCCGGTTATGCATGTGAGTTTATGACACATGGGTACTTGTGTTGTTACTAGCTTGGCAATTTGAGCCATGTGTGACTTAAGTGTCCATGTACATACAAAATGGAGTGGCGGCCTTGTGCATAAGTGGACTTAAGGGCTATAATGAGCCATGCAAAGAAATGGAAGCCAAGTTAGCATTTTGGCTAACTAAAAGCAATGTACTCGGCCGAAACAAGCTAAGACTTGTTCATTTCGGCCTTTCCTTTGTGCTTGTGAAACCGAGAGCACCTAGAGAGAGTTCCTTCACAATCTTGCTTCTAAATCCAAAGTTTTTGAGCTTTTGGGTGGATTCAAGCTTGGAAAGAGGGATTTGCCTTGCTCTTGCTTGGAATCAAGCTTTGTTCATGAAGAATTGGTGAAGGCCGAGCCAATTGAGCTAGGGTTCTTGAGGTAACCTTGATTTCCTTGAATCCATGGTAATTTCTTCCATGAACAAGGATATTGGATGCTCATTTTGTTGTTGAGCTTGGGAAAAATTAAGCATTGAAATGCTTGGTGAGAAACCTAGTATGGCCGAAGGTCTTGGATGTGTGTTCTTGGTGTTCTTCTTGGAATTCATGGAAATTAATCCATGTGTGATGCTTATTGATGAGTGTTTAACCTTGTGATAGGTTGGTTGGACGAAGAACACCAAGTGTGTGCAAGTTGTGCTTTGGCCGAAAGTGAGATTGGAGGTAACTCATGATCAATTGTTGTTTACATGGCATTGACGCCATGAACCATGCCTAATGATGCATTGGTGTGTGTATAAAGGAATGAAATGAATGAGGAACATGAGTATGTGAAATGGGTACTATGGCCGAGAGGAAGAAATTGGGTGTTTACTTGGAATTTAGCTTATGTGCATGGTAATTGTGCCATGAGTGAGTTCACTAGTTGTTTGGGTATCCATTTAGTGAATTGGTATATTGAAAAGAATGCAGCTATGTGAAAATATGTGTTATGGCCGAAAGCTTGGATTGAAGTGAAAAGTATATTTCACTTGTTTACTTGGCATGTATGCCATGGATATGTTCATTTCACTTGTTTACTTGGCATGTATGCCATGGTTAGTGTTTATTGGTGTTTATAGTGAATTATAGTATGTAAGATTAATGGGCAGATTATGTTTAATTATTTTGGCTTATATGGCCGAGAGCTTCCAAGTGTTGGTTGATGGTGTCCTTCATTGAAATCATGGTATTTGGTCCATGGGTTATGTTGTTAATGGTTATGCCTTATTATGGTAGGCATTGTGGTTGAAGGGCACTTGGACACTTGAAGTTCTATTGGAGACCGAGAGATTGAGGTAGGGTTCACTACACTTGAGTACGCTTGGTAATGTATGCCATGGTTCAAGTGTTAAGGTGGCTAAGTGATGGTTAAAAATCTGCCATGTGATCTTAGTTTACTTGATGGGCTTATTGGTTATATTGGGTTGCAATGTTGATTAGCTAATTGACTATAGTACATGTACTAAAAATGCAAGTGAATGTGGCCTATTTGCTTGGCATTTTGGGAGCTCCATATGGAATGTATATTGGTAAGGTTATGTGCAAGGATTGCACACTGGTACATGTATGGCTTATATGGCCGAGAGCAACAATGTGAAGTGTGTGTGAGTACTTGTGTGCTTTGGTGATTTCTTGTGCATGCTAACCCCCCCCATTATGGTTAATTGTATATGGCTATACTTGCTTTTCTTGTCTTTGTGTTTGTTTTGCAGGTTGAGCTAATCAATTGGAGGTTAAGCCTTGAGTTTGTTCACTCGGCTTAACTAAATAAACTCTTTTAAGAGTTGGGTTTATATATTAAGTGAATCCTACTGAGTTAATCTCACTGCCCATTCTCCATTTAATTTTTCAGGCAAGGATATTCAGCCTGAGTAGTGCTAAGCTGCCTTGTGTGTGCACTTAGTGTTTAATTGCTTTGTTGCTAAGGTATGTGCCAATGTGTGCTTGGCTTGACACTTTAGCATTTTATGCAAGTTTTATTGTGAGTTGGCCGAGACTTATGGTTTAAGCTTGCAGGCTGTAGAGTGGGAACTGTCTAGGAGAGCATGGATATCTGGACTTTAGCTCTGGTTTTGCTTTTCACCTTTATGACCATGAACATGGCCGTGGGTTTGGTGCTGCAGTGTGTGCTCTTGTATGGGATCCTTAAGGTGATGTTTGAGCATTAGGATTTGGGGTCTCGGTTTGTACTTAACTTGGCATGAACAACTTATGGGTGCTTGGCATTTTAGCCATGTTATTTGCTAGGTAGACTACACTTTTGGTTGTGTATATTGTAGTCTCGGATACCTAGATGTTGCTAATATTTTGGAGGATATTGTATGCCAAGTTATGTATGACTATGGATGTTTATGTGTATGGTTTGGTGTTATGAGTATTATGGGCCAAAGTTTGGCACTTAAGTGATATGGTTGGCCTTGACCTTGCAAATTTGAGGTGCACCTATGTATGTATGTTTGCTTGGCCGAGAGCTTCATGCATTATATCTTGTGGTTTTCAAATCCTAAACCAACTCTGTGGGCTTCTTGGTTGCCATATAGATAGCACACTTGATTGCACACCTGATTGCACACCAAGTATGCGCTGAAAGCTGCATTTTTGTTGCCTTGCTTGTAATGCAAGTAAAAGTGGTTTGGGCCTTACTTACGCTGCAAGTAGTTACTAGTTTGGTTTAAAAGCCACCTGGGCCACCTCCCAGGCCCTTTACCTTAAGAAAATAAGACTTAAAGTCAATCATGTTGGTTAGGCCGAGGGCTAGATGCCCAGTCCTTAGTTGGGCTTGTGAGATAAGTTGGGGACTCACAGGCCAGGGCCTGTGTGAGGTGTGACAGTACCCACTGAAGGCATCGAGGAAACTGAGAAGACTGTATTTGGCGGTCGAATCCACCAATTGGTCTATAATCGGCAAAGGGTAGGAGTCCTTTTGTCACACCTCACACAGGCCCTGGCCCAAATACTCTGTAATATAAACACCCAACTAAGGTTTATTTACCAACCCTTCAATTTGGCCAACTAATGTTTCTTAACCTTAAGTCTTATTTTCTTAAGGTGTTAGCCTGGGGGTGTCCAGGAGGCTTATGAATAAAACCCAAATAGTTACTTGCAGTAGAAGTAAGGCCCAATACCACTAACTTGCAGAACAAGCAAGGCTTTAATAGAGTATTTGCGTGACAAGCAAAGGCAAACACTTAATGAAATTTAAGTGTCTAAATTGTGTGCAATCAAGTGTGCTACTTAGAATGGCAACCAAAAAGCCCAAGGTAGTTTTTTAGTTCGAAAACTTATGTTTGAATGCACATGTACCTCTCGGCCAAAAAAGAACAAAGGAGGTTCACAAGATGAACATACTTCACATTTATACCAGATCATACATAAGCCCATAAGCATTCATCATTTACAAGTCCAAAACCATACCAAAAGTGCAAACATAACTTGGCCTACCAAGGTACTCCATGTACCACAAAATAACTCGGCAACCGAGACTACATAGACATGTACAACAAAACTAGTTTACCTAGTACACATACATGGCTACATGCCATGATTCCAAAGTTCTCAATACCAAGTTATGTTACAACCCAAAGCATCTAGTGCTCAAACAAAACCTTAAGTATGCCATACAGCAGGACACACTGTAGAACCAAACCTATGGCCATGTTCATGGTCATAAAAGTGAAAACTATGATCAGAGCAAGTGTCCACATATCCATGCTGCCCACCTAGACAAGTCCCACTCTACACAATCCTACACAACTTAAGACATAAGTCTCAGCCAACTTCAAAAATAAGACTTGTAATGCACATGAATAACCAAGCCAAGCACACATTGGCACATACCTTGATATACAAGCAAAACTAGCACAACACACTAGCAAAGTCAGGCAATTACAACTCAGGCCGAATATCCTTTCCTAAAAAACAAGTGTATGGGCAATGAGTATAAATGCTCAGTAGAGTTCACCATTATACCAACTCATAACAGAGTTTATTTAGTTAAGCCGAGTATACAACTCAAGGCTTAACCTCCATTTGCTCATAATAACCTACAAAATCAGACACAAAGACAACAAAAACACAACATATATATATACATACTAACAAATCCGAGACATATAAACCACAATAACAAGTAAATGGTTAGCAAGCACAAAAAATCACTCAAGCACACAATGAACACACACACACACACACCACAATGACCATTCGGCCAAGTACCATAACATGTGCCATTGTGCACTTTTGCACACAAAACTTCACCATAAACTCCACTTCCACTAGAGCTCCGAAATGCCTAGCAAAATGGCCACATTCACTAGGATTTCTAGCACATGTCCATAGTCAATTAGCTAATTAACAACCATAACTGAATCAATGTCAATAGCCCATCAAGTAACTAAGGTCATTTAGCAAATTTAACCATCACTTAGCTACTTTAAACACTTGAATCATGGTATACTACCAAGCAATCAAGTAGTTTAGTGAACCCTACCTCAAATTAAGTTTGAATAGCGTTGGTTTAGCATGAGCCTGAAATGTTCTTCCACAATTTGCCTAACATATCACTAATTAGGCATTAATACTCCTTGTTCATGGAACTAATACCATGTATTCAAGGAAAACACAAAGGATTACCTTAATCCCAAGCTTGAAACATCTCGGCCAATCATTCTTTCTTCAAAACAAAGCTTGATCTTGAGTTGCTAGGTGCCGAAACCAAGGAATTCAGCTTGCTTCCTTCTCTCAAGCTTCAATTTGCCTCCATTAATGCTTGAATCTGAGACCAATTTAGTGATAAGCTCAAGAACACAAGCAAAGCAAGCTTTCGGCCAAGGGGAGATAACCTGAAATGAAGGCAAAGTGAACTAATGGAAGCATGCATGTCTGGCCTTAAGCCACATGTAATAAAAATGGCACTAATGTTAGCTCTCGGCCTCACCATTTTTTGCATGGCACCAACTAGTCCTCCAAGACTCCATGGTCTTGTTTTAGTCATTAAAACATAAACACTTTCGGCCTTAATCATCAATTCATGGCTCAAATTGCCAAGCACACAATGAAAAGTGTCCAATATGTCCATTAAACCTATGTAGTAACCGGCCAAGTACTTGTACAAGTACTATTTAGGCAAACTAAGGTAATGATGCTTAATACCTTAGTGGGGGACATGATTTGACTAGCCATCATTAAAATCCACTAAAGTTGGCCTAGTATTGCACTAGTCACCATATAAACTTGCATGGCCAAAAACTCCCACTCTAAAATTGTAGTTTCAATAGCACCACTAGTTTAAGTGTGCATTGTAGTCTTCTAACTTTATTTCCTACCAAACTCAACATAGTCTTCCATTTAAGTGCTCTTAAGGCACATAGTTTTGTAGTTTTGCAATCACATCACCACTATCTTGCTCAACTGAGTCCCTTTTGTATTTTAATTGTATGTTTCTTATTTTTCTTGGCCTTAGCCAAGCTCAGAAGGATGCTCCTAACACCTTTGGACAAGCATTGTTCAGGTTCTGAAAGTCGATGCACATTCGGAGCTTTTCACTCCCTTCCTTTATGGTGATAACCACATTGATAAGCCATTCGGGGTACTTAACTTCTCTTATTACCCCTACCTCCATTAGTCGTCTAACCTCGGCTTTTACGAAGGAATTCTAATGAGATGACAGATTCCCTTTTTTCTGCCAACTTAGTTTAGCGTCCGGACAAACTTTGAGACTATGGTGGATTATGCCGGGATCGACCCCAGGCATGTCTTTCGGCAGGTAGGCAAACAAATCTTTATTCATTAGCAGGAAAGATACATGTTTTTCCTTGTCACCTTTGGCCAATTTTTTCCCTATTCGGGTATTTCGGCCTAGGACAAGTTTTATGTCTTCCGTTTCTATTCTCTTAGAATCTTATATTCCTTCTGCAAGTACGACCTTCGTTTCTGTAGTCTGCGCACAGTTTGTCACTAGGCCTTTCCTCACCTTGACAAATGCCTTCCTTACCTCCCATTGTTCGATGAAGATCTCAGCATCTCCATCCTTGGTGGCGAAGGTGACAGTTAGGTACTTTATATCCGGGCGGATGTGGAGGTTCCCTTGCGTTTGCCTCCCAAGAATGGTGTTATATGTCGAAGGGACATCTATGACGATGAACCTTATTATTATAGAGGTAAACAGCACGTCTTTGTTGTTTGTTGAAGTTCCATTTAGCATCAAGGGAAGATCAATCCAGCTGAGGACGGGGAGTTTGGATGGCCCCACTCCAAAAGTAGGAGAAGCGACAGACTTGAGGTCGCTCCTTGATATACCCAAACTCGGTAGTAGGTGTGAGAATAAGACGTCTGCATTTGAACCATCATCAAGCAGCACTCTCTTGACGTCCCAGCTTCCTATCCTTGCCATAACCAGCAGTGGATCATCATGAGGAAATATGACGATGGACCCATCTTTGCGAACAAGCTTTTTTAATGGGTTCCCATATTCCATCACCGAAATCTCCCTGGCTTTTCTTTTCCTTTCTGCTGACGACAGTCCTGTTGTGATCATTTGTATCACTCCTGCCGGGGGCGGTGGATGCCTTTTTGGACTTTGGTTCTGGCGTCTGTCAGAGTCATACTCATCGTCATCTCTTTTCCCCTCCTCTTCCCTTCTTCCCTTTGAGGAGGGCATCCGCAGGTAATGTCGGAGTTGACCTTGCTTTATTAGGGATTCTATGTATTTCCTTTGTTAGAAGCAGTCCTCGGTATCGTGCCCGTGGTCGTGGTGGAATTGGCAGAACCTTTTCATGTTCTTTTTGTTGTCCGAGGTCATGGCCTTCGATCGTTGGATCTGAGCTCCTTGCCTTTCCATCGCCATAAGGATGTTCATCCTTGTGGTGTTTAGGGGAGCGAAAGACAATGGCTTCCTTCCCTTAAGCTTCCGAGGTTGCTGGCTCGGCCCCTCGGTGCGAATGTGATCAAGTTTTGGGCCTCCCATTCTCAGTTCTTTAGCAGTCATGTGCTGCTCGGCCCTTCGGTAAAATTCATCGAGTGTGTCGGGGCAATCTTTAGAGAATTCATAGAACAACAGGGAGCCTCTTCAAAGTCCTCGTGTCATGGCCAGGATACGTATTTCTGGCCTGAAGTCTGGAACACTTAAGGCTTCCTTGTTGAACCTTTCAACATAGTGGTGAATGGTTTCTCCATTTTTCTGTGCTATGTCAAACATTAGGACTGGCATCTTCACCGTTGGCCGGCTTCCGATGAAATGCTGCGTGAGGGCAGTAGACAACTCTTGGAACTCCATGATGGTTCCAGGAGCTAGTGAGTTGTACCATGCCGTTGCTGGTCCAGCAAGGGTGACCTCAAAACATTTGCACAATGTGGCGTCATCAGCACCCTGCAATATTATGTTGCGCTTGAATTTGGTCAGATGAGGTTGGGGGTCAGTCCGGCCATCGTAGGTCTCTAATCGAGGTACCCGAAAGTCACTTGGCATGGGTGCTTCAACCACCGCTTGGGTGAATGGTGATTCATCTCCATTGAAGGTTTCTGACAACCTAGCCCAAACGCGCTTCCAAGCTACCTGTCTCTCCATTCTTTTTAGCCTCTTTAGGATTTTTTCCATGAGGAGTATGGCACTGGGCTCTTGTTCCGGCTGTTTAGAGGCCTCCGGGAATGGGGACTAACATCTCCTTTTTAGGGAGTGACTTCGGCGCCGAGAAGATTGTGACTTTTCTTCAGGTGAAGAACTTCTTTGATAGGGAGTTCTGGGTCATTTTGGCCCCGTTTCTCCTATAGGTCGTGCCTCGAGGGGTACATTTTCTGTTGAGGACTCATCACGTTGATCCCCGCTTCCCGAACTCCAATGTGTTGATATAGGACTTTTCTCCCGGTGAGGTGTTGGTGAAGAGGGCCCACGACCCAAAGTTGGTTGTGGTCATCTTTGGTCTAATTGTTGCATCATTTCAGCCACGACGGAGAGTTGGAACTCACACAGGAAGCCCATGGAAAATGTCAGAGGACGTTCATCCTCAGGCAAGGAAGTCCCTCCTGCAGTTTGTATTGGTTGCCGGTCGAACCCCTGGCACAGAAGGGGACTTCGGAAGTCTCTTGTTCTTAGAACGCCAAGTTTCAATGACGGTGACTTGGGGGTGGGTTCCTATAGACGACGCCAAATGATGCCCTGTAGCATCTTCATTGTGTCACATGGTGAGACCGGGAGGGGCTTTAGTGAGGGAAAACGTCTAAAGTGGAGATTTCCTAGGAGAAGCTACCTGAAACACTCAGAAAATAGGGGTTAGGAGGTCCCCAAAGTCTTTTTTCAGGGAGGAGCCTCTGACGCCCAAGTCAGTGTTTTGGAGGTGGAGAGAAAATAAAAATGAAGAGGTTTTTTCTTTAGAGTTCAATCCCCCTTTACCTAGGGTGCTTACCGAATATTTATAGAGGAGTGAACAGTAGAAGTCCATCTGATGTGGCCGACCTAGATTATGACACGTGTTCGGTAAGATGCGATCCACATCTTTGGGGGGAAGGGGAGCATCTAACCGACCACAAGCCACCTGGCTAGGAGCCTAGGCCGCGCGTGGGTGGCATGTCAGAGCGTCTCTGCAGGCAGCGTGTCAGAGCGTGTCTGGGGGCGGCATGTCGGGGACGTGTCAAAGGCTCCTTAATTGCTTCTGCCGTACTGCCGAGGTCCCTTTGGTAGAAGAGGGCTCTTCGAAGCAGGAGAACCATCTCTGAAGGTCACTTCAATAACCCAGGAATATCCTTCCCGAGGGTGGTCCCATTTTGGGACGTCCTCTGCTACCGAGGGTGGTTCGGTCGTCTTACCGAGGGTATCAGTGGACCCTATTCTCGAAGTTGGCACTGTCAACCCCAGGGATGTAGGGTTACCAAGGTCAGATGTGTGGGGTTCGAACGCCATCCTTTCCGAGGTCGTTGCTTGCTTTTCCGAGGGTGGTGCCTTACCCGAGTCTACAGTTCGAATGGTGATAGGCACTTCAGTTATCACCTTCGTTATGATGAGGTTCATCATCATTGATGTTCCCTCAACATACAATGCCATCCTCGGAAGGCAAACTCATGGCAATCTCCACATCCGCCCGGATGTAAAGTACTTAACAGTCACCTTCACAACTAAAGAAGGAGATGCAGAGATCTTCATCGACCATGCCGAAGTCAGAAGGGTCTTCACCAAGGCTAGACATAACACAGAAAAGGTCCAAATACAGACTTCGGCTACTGAATGAGCAGTCATGACAGGTGAGGAAACAGCAGAGGAGGGAATAGAAGAGTTGGAAAAAGTAGAAACAGAGGATGTAGAGTTGATCCCCCGCCGGACCACCCGAGTGGGGAAAAAATTGGGCAAAGGTGACAGAGATAGGCTTGTATCTTTTTTGTTATTGAACAAAGATCTATTCGCCTACTATTCAAAGAACATGCCTGGGGTAGACCTTCACTTAATTCAGCATAACTTTAAAGCACGCCCAGAGGTGAAACCCGTCCGTAAAAAAAAATGAAGCCTCTCAGTGCACAGAAACAACTTCGTCAAAATTGAAATCCAGCACTTAGTAGACGCAGGTGTAATTAGGGAAGTCAAATATCCTGAATGGCTTAGTAATGTGGTCATCGCCACAAAAGGAGGGAGTGACAAGCTCCGAATGTGCATTGACTTTAGAAATGTGAATGACGCTTGCCCTAAGGATTTGTATCCTCTACCACCAATAGACCAGTTGGTGGGTCAACCGCTGAGTATGGTCTCCTAGGTTTCCTCGACGCCTTCAGTGCGTATCACCAAATAAGGATGGACCCCAAAGACGAGAAAAAAATTGCCTTCATCACCGAAGTTGGCACATATTGCTACATCAGAATGCCCTTCGGGCATAAAAATGCAGGAGCCACCTACCAGAGGCTAATGAACAAGGTCTTCAATGCCCAAATAGGGAGGAACATGGAAGTCTATGTCGATGATATGATAGTTAAGAGCAGAGTGCCTGGCAGTCACATTGCGGACTTGGAGGAAACTTTCTGCCAATTGAGAACCTTCAGAATCCACCTCAATCCTGAAAAATACATCTTCAACGTAAGCAAGGGAAAGTTCCTCGAATTTATGGTGTCAAAAAGGGGTTTCGATGCCAATCCGGAAAAGGTCAAAGTGCTATTAGGATTTCAAACTCCTGCCACAATGAAGGATGTACAAAGGCTCACAGGAAGAATAACGTCCCTTAGCAGGTTTATCTCTAGATATGGGGATCGATGCCGACCATTTCTTAAGGTCCTCACCAAAGCAGCAAAAAATGGTGGTGACCTCAGAAATGATATGCATCCTTGGAATCAAGATTGCCAAAAGGCCTGGGAAAATCTTAAGGTCTACCTGGCTCATCTACCTACACTCCAGCAGCCATGGGAGGGAGAACCCTTCGTACTATATCTCGCAGTCACGGAAAAGGCACTAAGTTCGGTTCTTGCGAAGGAAGAGGAGGTAGAACAATAGCCAGTATACTATGTGAGCAAGTCCTTGCATGGCACCGAAGTCAGGTACCCCCTACTACAAAAAGCTATTTATGCCCTGGTGCTTGCAAGCAGAAGACTGCGTCCATATTTCCAAGGCCATCCCATTATTGTCCGTAGTAACCTACCTCTTCAGGATATCATGAAGAGGGTAGACCACTTGGGAAGGCTTTCCAAGTGGTGCATAGAACTCGGCGAGTATGATATCACCTATGAACCGTGGAAGGCAATAAAAGCTCAAGCTTTAGCGAATTTCATTGCCGAAGTACACATTGCCGGAGATGGTCAATCAGACCTTGGCAAAAGTGAACCAGAGTGGACTCTATTTGTAGATCGGGCCTCCGGCTCTGAGCACTAGGGAGCTGGAGTAGTCACTCGCGGTCCCAAGGGTATGGAGGTCACGAAAGCCATCAAATTCAGATTCAACGTTACCAACAATGTGGCAGAGTATGAAGCCCTTATAGCTGGATTGCGCCTTGCTAAAAGAATTGGTGTGAGAAACCTGAAGGCCCACATCGATTCTCAGCTAGTGGTTTGACAGATGGTAGGAGACTATACCGCGAAGGACCTAACTTTGGAAAAATATCACGAGCTCGCATCAAAGCTCGTTCAGGAGTTCGACACAGTCCACATTGAGAACACGCCTCGTCGAGACAACACTGAAGCAGATAGCCTGGCTAAGTCTAAAAAGTCCACTGAAGTATTGAGCCATCTGAAAATAATAATAATGAGCATAATGACCTTGTAAAGAGCATGGAAAAATCCTAGAAAGAGATATCTTACAACCTTAGAGCTTCCCGATGACCCTCGCGAAGCAGCAAAAGTGCGAAGATGTTACGGATGATATTTCCTAATCGGAGAAGAATTGTACCAGAAGGGGTATGCAAGTCCGCTACAAAGGTGTGTCAGCGAAGAGGACACTGGGAATGTTCTTGAAGAAGTCCACGAGGGGACTTGTGGTTCCAACGTCGGAACTGACGCCTTGGCAGGAGTAATACTCCACCAGGGGTACTTCTGGCCCACCCTAAGAAAGGATGCCAGGCAGTTTGTCCAGAGATGTCATAGCTGCCAAAGACATGCCAACATTCAGAGGTTACCCTCTGAATTTATAACCTTGGTTAACTATCCTTGCCCCTTTGCAGTTTGGGACATTGACCTCGTCGGGCCACTCTCTGTTAGTGTTGTGCCCAAAAGCCAATCATGAGATGATTGTATTTTTGCACATTGAGTCATGATATTTTATTAAGGCATTAATCCAGCAATTATGTTTATTGTTTTGTTCCTGCGTAACTTAACAAACATAATTGTAACCCTAGAATAATGATATTCTTAAAAGTCCCTGGTCTAGTATTATTGTGGAGCGGGTTGCAATAATACATAACGACTAGCATATGTGGAGACTAATATGAGATATGTAGTCTACATATGGGTACAAGTTGGAGAACTTGTGTACTGGACCGACGCACCATGAGAACACTACATGGATCGTTATATGAGTGTCATAAGTGATTCCCATAGTGATCAGGGTATATGTAGTCCTTCGACCTAAGATCATCAAGGTTCCCTACATGTGAGTCACATACTTTGATACTTTCCTTTGTTGCTCGTAACTGAGTGAACTTGAAGGAGGTCATTGGGTATGTCACATATCATGCGGAGGGATTTGTATGATCAAGATGGGATTTGTCCCTCCTATGTAACGGGAGTGATATCTTCGGGCCCCTTAATAGAGTGAGACTTAGAAAATGCATGGCCATGCTCGGATGAGTTGATATACGATATCAATGTCATCAGTTTAAGTTAGTCTACTCGATAATCAAAAAACCAAAGATTGGGCTATACCAGAGTGACACATTCCATGTCTCGTGCTTAGTCTTGATATCTTGGACAAAGGGACAATGGCATATATCGGTGATGATAATAAAGGTATAGTCGAATCATCGACAATCTTGTCACTTGGGTAGTAATGATGTGTTGCTAGACACCGCTCGTTGCTTATGATCATAAATGTGATTTATGATCATTGCCAACGTGATAAGAGCCTATTGGGTCACACACATAGAGCAATTTGGATCATTAGAGTGCATGGGCTAATTATTTGGGTTATGGTTTCACTTTAATTTCGTATCAATAATGGGCCCAAAAGTTGAGCCATTATTAAGCCCGAAATTAAATCCTAATTGGATTAGGGCTTTGAAACCTATTAGGCCTGGAAGTTGAGTCTCACTATAAATACAACTTTTAAGTGAGAAATTCGCAGGTCTCCTTGCCCTAGCCTCCCAAAAGGACAGTCACACTCTTCTCTTGCAATTCCTTGGAGGACGCAAGCTAGCACTGCGAGCGCAAGAGAAACGCATCTGCCGGGACGTGGTGGAAGCGTGGTGATCCCGAGAGGCTCGTGTGGATACCATAGAGAGCTTGAACACGCCAACTGTTCAGGTTTTTGTGATTCGACTCTACAGTTGAGTGAGAGATCTCAATCGAAAATTAGGTATGAAAATTTTCGAACACCCGGTTTACCCAGTTCCACTTAGATCCTGGAGGGTTTCGGTTAAATTCCGCTGCCCTGTTTTGCTCCCGAAACCCAACACTCCCGACGGCACCTGGAAAACTGAAGTTCTGTGTGGTCGCAGTGGATTACTTCACTAAATGGGTCAAGGCAGAGCCCCTGTCAAACATTTCGGCAAAGGACATAGAAAAATTCATCTAGAAGAGCATTGTATGCAGAGTTGGCATACCGAGGGTGATAGTGGCCGACAATGGTTCCTAGTTTATTGACAAGGGGTTCCAAGAATTCATCACTAACCTCGGGATAAAAATGCACTTCGCTCCAGTAGTCCATTCTCAGAGAAACGGATAGGTAGAGGTATCTAACAGAACCATGAAAGATGGTCTAAAAAAGAGATTGGGGGAAGCAAAGGGAAAATGGCCAAGGGAATTTCCTAGTGTGCTATGGAGCTATCGGACAACACCTCGAAGGGCCACGGGTGAGATGCCTTTCTCTCTCATCTTCGGTACAGAGGCCATTATTCCTATCGAAGTACCTCAGCCATCAGTTAGGGTACAAGTGTTTGACGAGGAAGGGAATGACCTCGGGTTAAGAATTAAGCTCGACCTAATTGGTGAACACAGAGAAATGGCTGAAGTTAAAAGAAAAGCCTTTCAGCAAATAGTGGCTACAGCTACGAACTTGCACGTTAGGTGAAAGGGAATAAGGAAGGGAGACCTCATTCTCCGAAAGGCTGAATTTGAACCTCGGAGACCATCTCACGGGTACTTCGGGCGAACTGGGAAGGGCCTTATTTAGTCCTTGACGAGGTGCAAAATGGAGTCTCTAAGCTTGGCGATACCGAAGGCGGAGAGCTGAAGAATACAAGGCACTCAGACGCCTTGAAGAAATTCTACACTTAGAATTTTGATAAGAAATTGTACAAGTTAGAAAATTTTTCTAAGTACAGACAATTTTCAGGAAAATAACTCCACTCGAGAGTTCTCGCCGAACAAAGTTCAAGTATGTACTTGTGAAAATCACGTATTCCTTCCAAAGTTGAGTAGGGTATGTCACACCTCACACAGGCCCTGGCCCAACACTCTGTAATATAAACACCCAACTAAGGTTTAATTTCCAACTTTTGAATTCAGCCAACTAATGTTTCTTAACCGTAAGTCTTATTTTCTTAAGGTATTTAGCCTGGGAGGTGGCCCAGAAGGCTTATGAGTAAAACCAACTAGTTACTTGTAGCAGAAGTAAGGCCCAATACCACTAGCTTGCAGAACCAGCAAGGCTGTAATAGATTAGTTGTATGACAAGCAAGGCAAACACTTAATGAACTTTAAGTGACTAACTTGTGTGTAATCAAGTGTGCTATGTTAGAATGGCAACCAAGGAGCCCAAGGTATTATTTGATTTGAAAACTCATGATTGAATGCACATGTACCTTTCGGCCATAAATGAACAAAGGAGGTTCACAAGATGAACATACATCTCATTCATGCCAGAACATACATAAGCCCATAAGCATTCATCATATACAAGTCCAAAACCATTGCAAAAGTGCAAACATAACTTGGCCTACCAAGGTACTCCATGTACCATAAAATAACTAGCCAACCGAGACTACATAAACATGTACAAAAAAAGTAGTCTACCTAGTACACATACATGGCTACATGCCATGATTCCAAGTCTTCATTACTAAGTTATGTTACAACCCAAAGCACCTAGTGCTTAAATAGAACCTTAAGTATGCCATACAACAAGACACATTGCAAAACCAAACCTATGGCCATGTTCATGGTCATAAAAGTGAAAACTATGACCAGAACAAGTGTCCATATATCGATAGCTGCCCACCTAGACAAGTCCCACTCTACAAGCCTGCAAAACTTAATACATAAGTCTCGGCCAACTTCAAAAACAAGACTTTTAATGTACAAATTTACCAAGGCAAGTGATGGGGTTCGTGCGGACCCTGCATTTGTTGTGGTCTGATTAGGCGGAGACAGCATCTGATATGGTCCGGTTAGGCGGAGCCAGCATCTCCACTACATGCAGTGGTGTGGGCAGCAGGGGGTCCCGGAGGTGCGAAAGGAAGGCGTCCAGGGTTGATCGCCTTAGAGGATGGCCGGTAGCTTCTTGGTCCCGTGGTAGGTGAGGACGAGAGGTACCTCCAGTGCGGGGGAGAGCCCGGAACAGTGCTTCCTCAGGGAGACCTGGCTAAAACACTCAGAAAACAAGGGTTAGGAGGCCCCCGGAGTGATTTTCCAGGGGGGAAGCTACGACGCCCAAGTCAGTGCTTAAAGAGAGCGAGAATGGCATAGTAATAAGCACAAGTGGCGCTTGCCTGGCGGAGATCCTTCTGAGGGCCGGACGGAAAAGTATTCAGGTGGAGAGAGGAGAACGTCCTCTGTTTTCCAGCCTTTCTGTCCTTTTTTTCTCTTCTAGAAGAGAGCCCAACCCCCTTTTTCTGTGACCATTTTCCTTGTATAAAAAAGGGGGTGACCCCTTTGGATTATGACACATGTTCAACATGTGTTTGGTCGGATGGTGTACTTCCGGGCATCGAGGACCCTAGCAACCTGTAGGCTCCTTGGGCCACGAGCTGTAGCCCTTCGTGATAGGACATCAGACTGCGATGGTGTGCCAAAGCGTGCCTGAAGGTGGCGTATCAAAGCATGTCTGAAGGTGGCGTATCAGAGATGTAAGTGATCGGAGTGTCAAAGACTGCTTAATTGCTCTTGTCGTACAACCAAGGTCCTTCTGGTCGATGTCTTAGTTCAGGATAAGGGGCCTTCTCCCAGAGTCAGGCTGGTACTTTGGTAGTTCCATCTTCGGGGGGCTTTCCCCCGTGGACGGTGGTCGGTCCTTCTTCCCCGAAGTTGGTTTGGTCACCGTCACTAAGGAGGCGAGACGCTGGTTCCCGAAGCTGGTTTTGGTGAGCTACCGAGGTTGTATGGCCCCGGTGTATGACTTCCTTTACTCCAGAGTCCTTTCTGAGGTCGCGGACCTCAGGTGTCTGGCTCCCTCTTTCCCGTGGTCGGTAGGTGGTTAGGGTGATAGCACTTTGGCTATCACATGCCCCCCTTGGAAAGCCAGAGTGAAGACTTCGGCAAGTAGCCCTTGTGGCATCCGTTTTGCGCTTAACTTGGCAGTTTTGTTAGGACGCCCTCATGGAATCCCGAAGGTCCACGTAGTAAGATGTCCATTTTCGGTCGAACAGGGCGGCACGGAACCTTGAACCCCTAACCTCTTGGACTTCATGCTCGGAGTACGACGTCGGTAGGGGAGGAACTTTACTTTTTAGGCAATAAGCCCTGTTCAGACAGGTGTCGCCTATCCGGCTTTCGGTATTCTCGAGATTCTCAACTCGTTCACTTTTCCCGCCATAGGCTAATGGATCGACGCATCTTGAAACTTGGTGTGTCAGTCTCGAGGCAGTTTTGTTAGGACGCCCTCATGGAATCCTGAAGGTCCACGTAGTAAGATGTCCATTTCGGTCGAACAGGGCGGCACGGAACCTTGAACCCCTAACCTCTTGGACTTCATGCTCGGAGTACGACGTCGGTAGGGGAGGAACTTTACTTTTTAGGCAATAAGCCCTGTTCAGACAGGTGTCGCCTATCCGGCTTTCGGTATTCTCGAGATTCTCAACTCGTTCACTTTTCCCGCCATAGGCTAATGGATCGACGCATCTTGAAACTTGGTGTGTCAGTCTCGAGCAATGTGGCCGAGTTTTCTGGATGCCAGAAAAATGAGACCTTGTTGTTGACGATGGGTGACACATGGTAGGCATCAGCTGGGATGGGCACATCTTTTCATGCGCGAGGAGCAATTATGGCGACGCTTCGCCTTCACGCAGCATTTATGACAGCCTCTTGTCTGCCTTTTCTCAATTTATAAAAGCCTTCCTCCCATCATACTCTTCACTTGTGTTTCTTTGCTCTCGTTTTGCTCTTGCTTTTCCTTCCTTTTTTGTGGCGGTCTTAGCGGCAGAGCGATTTTCGGTAATCTTTCACGACGGCGTCCTCAAACCCAGACTTTGGCAAGTCTTTTGGTGGGTTCTGACTTCTAGAGTTCCTTTCATTTTTGCTTTACTTTTCGCTTCCCGAAGTCATTTTTCTATCTACCACGCCTATTCCCCAGAGCTGGCAACCTCTTATGTCTCACCCTTGTTGCACCACTCCTGAAAAATTAGAAAAGTGGAAGACCAAATTTTTCCTTTCCTCTTATGCCATCACAAAGTTACCTCACCTTGGCCAGTTTTGCTTTATGAATCGAGGTGATGAGGTTACCATTTTCTGAGCCCAACTGAAGGCCGGACTTTGGTTTCCTCCTGCGAAGATGATTTATGACTTTTGCCAATTTCATGGCATAGCCGTGAATAGCTTCCTCCAAACTCATACTGCTATTTTACCGCCTTTCTCTGGATGTGTGGGATCTTCGGGGTAGAACCCCATTTTATTCTGTTCATGTAGTACTATAAGCTCTATCCGATTCCAAAGGGTGGCTTTTATTTCATGCTACCTTGGGGATCTGGGAGCAAGAAATTTATGTTCAGCTTCGCTACCAAGGATAGCTGGCGAGGGTGGCAAAGGAAGTTCTTCTTCCTGAAGTGGCGGAGGCCTGGTCGCACGTCCCGACTAAGTGGGCTCGGTGAAAGCTGGAGGCGGATGTCACGGACCCCAGGAAGTTGCTGACCCCTGAGTTGGCAGCTAGGTTTGGGGACTTTGACAGACGAATTCGTGCTGTCGCCGACTAGGATGCCGAGGCCCCTCCTTGCTCTTTCTACCCTTTCCCGATGATGTCGAAACTCATGACCGAGGACGTCCTTCGGGAGCTGGGGGTGGTTGCAGAGCATAAGACGGATCTCGGCATGCCAGCTTTTGCTACCGAGGGGAAGAACTCTTGGCTGGTGAGGCTCCTTCGGAGTGAGCTCACTTTTGAAGCCTTTTCTGAAAGTAAGTATCTTTCAAAAAAAATTCAGCATAGGTGCCTATGGACTTACACTAATTTTTTTCTCTCTTTTTCAGAGATGGGCAATAAGTCTGCCGCCTATTATAGATCTCTCTTCCTTTGTCAGTCCGAGAAGGGAGAACAAATGAACAAGAGGCGCAAGGCTTCTAGGGGTGAGCCGTCTTCCGCCAAGAAGACCAAGAAGGCTTCTGGTGGTGGATCATCTTGCGCCAAGAAGACCGAGAGGGACACCCCTCTTCCCTCCCCGAAGGACGTTTTGGAGGTGGGTGATGTCACTGCAACCTCGGCCGAGGTTGCAACTTTTTCCTAGCCTGAAACGGCCGGGGAGGTTTTTGCCGAGGTGGCCATTCCTGCGCCTCTGAGTCCCGCCATGTCGGCGGATTTGTTGGGCTCTTCGGAGGATCTTCCTGTTAAAGAATTAGAGAAACGCCGAAGAGCTAAGGGCAAACATGTTCCTGCTGACGTGGAGAATGTTGGTGACTTGATGACGACTGTGCCAAAGTCATGGCAGGTTTGTTTATTTTCTCCTGCACTCTCACATTTACCTGATGAGATGTTTCTTTCTGCAGAGGATTTGGCGCCCCTGCCTTGGAAGATTGAGCACTCCCGAAGGCGGGATCTTCGGGATTCCCACGTCTCGAAGGGCAAAGTCCCAAGAGAGCCGTTCTGGTCTTTCACGGAGGACATAAACTTGTTCTCCAAGGACTACCGGGAAATGGCTCCCCAAATGGCGAGGGGCGTGCTTACTCAGGCATTCTTCAAGGCAGTCTCTAAGGAGTGTGCCTCCAAGGATGCCCTTGCTGCAAAAGTTTCCCAGCATGCCGCTCAGATAACCTTTCGGGCTTCTCACTTTTCCTTCCACTTTTATGCCTAAGTGCTCTGGCTTTCCTTTTGCAAATTTTCACTAACTGACTTTCTTTTTTGCACCTTTTGGGGTATAGTGGATACCTCCGAGCTTGGGCAACAAAGTAGTCTTCGGTCCGAGCTTGGGCCGAAGGTAAGTTGGAGAAGGCCAAAGTTTTCTGCCCCAACTTGGTGTTGACGAACACCAAACTGAGCGAAATATGCAAGGAGAAGGTTGCTAGTCTTCAGGAGGAATTCTTGAAGGGCCAAGAGGAGCTCTTGAAGGATTTTTCCAAGAAGATGTCTAAGCTTGGCGATAAGTTAATCTACCTGACTTTGGCCAATGAGGCCTTTTGAAAGGAAAAAGAAGGGGAGTCTGCCCTTTTGGCAAAGGTGATGGCTGAGAATGCCAAACTCCAGGCCGACGTTGGCTTGCTAAATGAGAGTTCGGAGGAGAAGAAGAAAATCGAGGAGCTGGAGAAAGAGATTTTCGACCATCAACAGGATGTTTCAGATCTTCAACATGAGGCAGACGAGTTGGACATTGAAAGAGGTAAAGTCGTCCAGACGTACAAGGTTGCTTTCCAGGACGGTTTCTGCCTTGCTCGTTATCAATTTCTGAAGAAGTATCCAGACCTCGATCCTTCCTTTTTGGCGGCCCTGGATATTCCCGGGGGCCCTCGGTGGATGTGGTCAAGAGTTGAGTTCCTCAACTTGCCGCCGCTTCCTCCTGCACCGAAGGCTGTGGTGAAGAGCTCAGGAGCCAAAGCTTCCCATAACGCCGGGGTCTCTTAGATATTCTAGGACCTTTGCCTTCTTCTTATTCTTTGTACTTTCCTTTTTGTAATCTTCTCCTTGTATAAAGGCCTTCTTCAATGGATTAATCTTCATAATTTGGCTAAGTCTTTGTGAGCTTTTTTGTTTCCCAATTTTCCCGACCACTATCGATCAAGGGACTTCGGTACTTTCTTTGCTCGCTTCGTCGGCCATTCTTTGGGCAAACTTTTGTAGTGAACGAAGTTCCTTTCAGGCAGATTTCAGCCAGTCCTTTGCCAGCCGTGTTCGGTAGACTTGCCCTCTTTTGGGCATATAACCCAACTATCTTCGGAAGGAACAGGAGACTTTCGGGAGTCTATGCTTCAGCTTTGTTCGGCGAACATTCTCATATAGGGGAAAACTTTCTGTACTTAGACAAATTTCTGGCTTGCACCATTTCTTGTCTAAAAATTCTAAGTATAGAATTTCTTTAAAGTGCCCGAATGCCTTGTACTTTTTCAGTTTTTCTCCCTTCAGTGTTGCCAAGCTTGTATGCTCCCTTTTGGACCTCATTTTTAGGACCGAACAGGGCCCTTTCCCGTTTGGCCAAAGTACCTCATGAGGTCCTTATTCAGTTTTTTGGGGGCGAGGTCTTTTTTTCCTTGTTCCTTTTGGCCTATCATGCAGGTTTGCACTTATGGCCACCTTTTGCCGAAAAGGCCTCCTTTCGAGCTCGGCCGTTTCTCAGTGTTTAACAATGAGGTTACTTTCTATTTCATCAAACATCTGTATGCTGGCCGAACTACTTCAAATGGATAATGGCTTTCTGTGCTGGGGATAAGTGAGAAAAGTTTCTTCTCCTTGGTCCCTCGGGGAGTTGTCTGACAACTCCTTGGTACAGTAGGAAGTTTTCCAGGCCACTTTCCCTTTGCATATCTCAGAGTCCCTCTTTTAAAGCTCTTTTGGCCACCTCTGTTTGTCTATTGCTCGGGGGTTGAGCTAATGGGCTGAAGTGCCTTTTTATTCCGAGGTCGGTGACAAATTCTTGAAACCTTCTGTCCCTAGACTGGAAATCATTATTGGCCTTTGTCACCGTCGGTATGCCAAATTAGCATACCATGTTCTTCCGGGCGAACTTTCTGTGCACCTTTTGCCGGCATGGTTGCTAGAAATTCTGCCTTAGCCCACACAATGAAGTAATTCTCTACTTCACATCTTTGGGTGCTGTCTGGAGTAGCTCGGTACAATCCTTCTGAGGTTATCCGCTCCGAAGGCAATCTTCAGGTGTTGGCGTGTCTTTGGCCATTTTCACGCCTCTCGGACGAGTTGTCATGCACCCTTTTTACCGATATATATTCTAATAACGAAGTTGCGTACCTTTGCCTGCATAGTTTTTCCTTAGTTAGGAAATGTCGTCTGGAACGTCTTTGCACTTTTTTGCCTCTTGATGAGGATTTCGGGACTCTTTCGTTGCGAGATTCCTCTATGTAGGATCTTCCCACCATTGGTTGTGAGTCTCCTTTGTTGGTTTTAGCCTTTCTTACTTCTGGGATTTCGGCGATCTAGTGTGCCAGTATCTAGGCACTTATTGCCCTTTTAGGCTTATACGGGATGTAGTACTCTTTGAGTTCAATGCACCGTTTTGATAGTCTTTTTCCGAATGCTCTACTTCTTTTCGTGACGTCGTGCAAATGCGAGTCACTTCGGATAGCGATAGCGTGTCCAGGGAAGTAGAGTTGACATCTTCTACCCATACGTCAAGTTGTAGATGACCTTTCGGGGCAATGGGTTTTGACTTCGTTCCCGAAGAGATGGCGATTCTTTCCTCGGGTGCGGAATTCTTTCGGCGGGGAGGTCTGGGTCATCCCGACCCTGCTTTTCTCATAGGTCATACTCTGGGGGTTATGCTTCTCGTCGAGGACTCATCTCGTTAGCCTTTGTTTCCCATACTTTTGTGAATTGACACAAGACTCTCTTTCTATCGAGGTGCCGATGGAGAGGGCATTCGGTCTGAATTTTGCTGCGGCCTTCTTTGGCTTGACTACTGCGCCTCTTCGACCACACCAGAGCATGGGAATTCATATAGGAAGCCTATGGCGATTGTCAGGGGCCTTTTTCCCTTGGACAGAGAAATTCCTACTATCGTTATTCGGTTACCGGTCGAATTTCTGGCGCGGACGTGAACCCCGGGAGTCCCTTTGTCCTTAGAACGTTGAGTTTCAATGACGGTGACCTGGGAGTGGCTTCCCACAGACGACGCCAAGATAATACGGTTTGCGTGGAGCCAGCATCTGATCTGGTCTGGTTAGGCGGAACCAGCATCTGATGTGGTCCGGTTAGGCGGAGCCAGGATCTCCACTGTGTGCAGTGCTGTGGGCAGCAGGAGGTCTTGGAGGTGCAAAAGGAAGGCATCCAGGGTGGATCGCCTTAAAGCATGGCTGGCAGCTTCTTGGTCCCGTGGTAGGTGAGGACGGGAGGTACCTCCGGTGAGGGGGAGAGCCCGGAACAGTGGTTCCTGAGGGAGACCTGGCTGAAACACTCAGAAAACAAGGATTATGAGGCCCCCGAAGTGATTTTCTGGGGGGGGAACCTCCGATGCCCACGTCAGTGCTTAAAGAGAGTTAGAGTGGCGTAGTAATAAGCACAAGAAGCACTTGCCTGGCGGAGATCCTTCCGAGGGCTGGAAAGAAGAGTATTCAGGCGGAGAGAGGAGAGCGTCCTCTGTTTTCCAGCCTTTCTGTCCCTTTTTCTCTTCCAGAAGAGAGCCCAGCCCCCGCTTTTTCTGTGACCATTTTCCTTGTATAAAAAAAGGGGAGTGACCCCTTTGGATTATGACACGTGTTCGACACGTGTATGGTCAGATGGTGTACTTCCGGGCGCGGATGACCCTAGCCACCTATAGGCTCCTTAGGCCACCTGCTGAAGCCCTTTGTGACAAGACATCAGACTGCGATGGCGTGCCAGAGCGTGGCTAAAGGTGGCATATCAGAGCATGCTTGAAGGTGGCGTATTAGAGACGTAAGTGATTGGAGTGTCAAAGACTCCTTAATTGCTCTTGCCGTACAACCGAGGTCCCTCTGGTCGATGTCTTACTTTAGGATGAGGGGCCTTTTCCTGGAGTCAGGCTGGTACTTCGACAGTTCCATCTTCAGGGGCCTTTCTCCCGCAGAGGGTGGTTGGTCTTTCTCCCCCGAAGCTGGTTTGGTCACCGTCCCTAAGGAAGCGATACGCTGGTTCCCGAAGCTGGTTTTGGCGAGCTACCGAGGTTGTATGCCCCCGGTGTATGACTTCCTTTACTCCGGAGTCCTTTCTAAGGTCGCGGACCTCAGGTATCTGGCTTTCTCTTTCCCGTGGTTGGTAGGTGGTCAGGGTGGTAGCACTTTGGCTATCATGAAGCACACATTGGCACATACCTTGATATACAAGCAAGCTAGCACAACCACGCTAACACAACTCAAGCAACTATAACTCAAGCCGAATATCCTTTCCTGAAAAACAAATCTATGGGCAATGAGTATAAATACTCAGTAAAGTTCACTTTTAATACCAACTCATTAAAGAGTTTATTTAGTTAAGCAGAGTATACAACTCAAGGCTTAACCTCCATTTGCTCATAATAACTTGGAAAATAAGACACAAAGACAAAAAAACACATGCTAACAAACCCGAGACATATAAGCCACAATAACAAGTAAATGGTTAGCAAGAACAAAGAATCACTCAGGCACACAATGAACACACACACACACCACAATGACCATTCGGCCAAGTACCGAAACATCTGCCATTGTGCACTTTTGCACACAAAACTTCACCATAAACTCCACTTCCACTAGAGCTCTGAAATGCTTAGCAAAATCGCCACATTCACTAGCATTTCTAGCACATGTCCACAGTCAATTAGCTAATTAACAACCATAACCGAAACAATCTCAATAGCCCATCAAGTAACTAACGTCATTTAGCAAATTTAACCATCACTTAGCTACTTTAAACACTTGAATCATGGTATACTACCAAGCAATCAAGTAGTTTAGTGAACCTTACCTCAATTCAAGCTTGTGTTCTTCTCGGCCAATGCTGAACATTTAACCAAAATGTTCCTCAACCAAATGAGCCTAACACATAATCATTTAGGCATCAATACTCCTTGTTCATGGAACATAGACCATGTATTCATGGAAAAACACAAGCATTACCTCAAACCCTAGCTTGAAATGTCTCAGCCTCTCTTGCTCCTTCAAATCAAAGCTTGATCTTGAGTTGTTTAGTGCCGAAATCAAAGCCTCCTAGCTTGTCTCCTTCACTGCAGCTCTAATTGCCTCCTTATTGCCCTGAATCTGAGACCAATTTTGTGAAAGCTCAAGAACACAACCAAGAACACGCTAAGCTAGCTTTCGGTCTTGGAGAAGGGAACCCGAAATGAAGGCAATGAAGTTAAGTGGACTTAAGCATTCCGGGGATCAAGACACATGTAACCAAAATGGTTATAGGCTAGCTTTCGGCTCCACTTATTTTGCATGGCTCAATTGAGCCCTCACCTCCACATGGTTACACTTTCATCACTAATTCACATGTCCATTTAGGCACTTAGGTCATTTCATGGCTCAGAATGCCAAGCACAAGTCAAAAGTGTCATATAAGTCCATTAAACCCATGTAGTAACTGGCCAAGTACTTGTACAAGTACTAGTTAGGCAAACTAAGGTAATGATGCTTAATACCTTAGTGGGGGACATGATTTGACTAGTCATCATTGATGTCTACCATAATATGGCCTTGTATGCCATTAATCCTCACATAGTTTTGCATGGCCGAAAGTTACCACTCAAAATTTTTAGTTTCAATAGCACCGCTAGTTTAAGTGTGCCATTTGGTCCCCTTACTTCATTTTCTTGCATTCTTCCCCTAGTCAATTTCCTTGGTGCTTTTAGGGTCTGAAAGCCCTCAACTTTGCACATACATCACTGTGCCTTGTTTTCACAGTCTCTTTCATATTTTCATGGTGTCTCTCTTTATTTCCTTAGCCCGGGCCAAGCACTATAAATATGAGTCTAACAGGGTATTCATCAAAAGTTAGGATCTACCCGAAGATGATAGACAAAAAGAGCGAAAAATATCTTCCCGAGTGCCGTAGACCGAAAATGGTCGAAACAACTCTTGGAAACAAAGATTATTGCTCAAAGACTTGACCAAATTTTAAGGAAAGGAAACATGTCATTGAGAAGGCCTTATTACAAGGAGGAGATTACAAGAAGAAGATTACAAAGCAAAAGAAGAAGACAAAGTAAAAGCCCTAAAACATATATAGGACCCTGGCGTCATGAGGTGCTTCATCCCCAGTGTCCTTAGCCGCCGCCTTCATTGCCGGATGAGGTACAAATGGGAGGTTCAGGAGCTCAATTTTTTACCAGGCCTAGCGAGGCCCCTCAGGGATGTTCATGATGGGTTTCGGGAGCCAAACATCGCAATAGAATTTAACCGACACCCTCCAGGATCCCAGTGAAACGGGGTAAACCGGGTTTTCAAAAATTTTCATACCTAATTTTCGATTGAGTTCTCTCACTCAACTGTAGAGTCGAATCACTAAACTAGAACAGTTGATGTGTTCAGGCTCTCTATGGTATCCACACGAGCCTCTCGGGATCACCACGCTTCCACTGCGTCCCGGCAGATGCGTTTCTCTTGCACTCGCAGTGCTAGCTTGCGTCTTCCAAGGAATTGCAAAAAAAAAGTGTGGCTGTCCTTTTGGGAGGCTAGCGCAAGGAGACCTGCGAATTTCTCACTGAAAAGTTGTATTTATAGTGAGACTCAACTTCCAGGCCTAATGGGTTTCAAAGCCCTAATCCAATTAGGATTTAATTTTGGGCCTAATAATGGCTCAAGTCTTGGGCCCATTATTAATACGAAATTAAAGTGAAACCATAACCCAAATAATTAGCCCATGCACTCTAATGATCCAAATAGCTCTATGTGCGCGACCCAATAGGCTCTTGTCAAGTTGGCAATGATCATAAATCACATTTATGATCATAAGCAATGAGCAGTGTCTAGCAACACATCATTGCTACCCAAGTGACAAGATTGTCTGTGAATCGACTAAACCTTTATGATCATCAGCGATATATGCCAGTGTCCCTTTGTCCAAGATATCAAGACTAAGCACAAGACATGGAATGTGTCATTCTTGTATAGCCCAATCTTTGGTTTCTTGATTACCCAGTAGACTAACTTAAACTGATGACATTGATATCGTATATCAACTCATCCGAGCATGGCCATGCATTTTCTAAGTCTCACTCTATCAAGGGGCCCGAAGATATTACTCCCGTTACGTAGGAGGGACAAATCCCATCTTGATCATACAAATCCCTCCGCATGATATGTGACATACCCAATGACCTCCTTCAAGTTCACTCAGTTACGAGCAACAAAGGAAAGTATCAAAGTATGTGACTCACATGTAGGGAACCTTGTTGATCTTAGGTCGAAGGACTACATATACCATAATCACTATGAGAATCACTTATGACACTCATATAATGATCCATGTAGTGTTCTCATGGTGGGTCGGTCCAGTACACAAGTTCTCCAACTTGTACCCATATGTAGGCTACATATATCATATTAGTCTCCACATATGCTAGTCGTTATGTAGTATTGCAACCCGCTCCACAATAATACTAGACCAGGGACATTTGAGAATATCATCATTCTAGGGTTACGATTATGTTTGTTAAGTTACGCAGAAACAAAACAACAAACATAATTGTTGGATTAATGCCTTAATAAAATATCATGACTCAATGTGCAAAAATAAAATCATCTCGTGATTGGCTTTTGAGCACAACACTAACAGTTCAGGGCAGCCAGGAAGGAGAGGTCAAGGTCTTGATATTTCTCCAAAACTTGGTGTCGAGCTAGCCAAAAGCCATCTTGAAAGCCAACCTTGGTGGCCTGGTTAGCCTTGTCTAACTCGACAGACAGGTCTCTTACCTCACTTTTCAAGTCGGTGACCTCATTCTCAAGCTTCTTCATTTTCTTTTTCTTCTTTGTCTCCTTCTTCACGGCCTCAACCTTGGCCTAAAGTTTGGCGTTTGCAGCAAGGGCCTTCTCCAAGAGAGCGGAGTCTTCCTCTTTCTCCTTTTGATAAGCCTCGTTAGCCGAGGTCAAGTTGATGACCTTCGCGCCGAGGTCAGACATCTTCTGGGAATAATACTTCAAGAGCCCCTCTTGGCCCTTCAAGAGCTCCTCCCGGAGTTTGGCAACCTCCTCCTTGGCTATTCTACTCAACTCGGCATTCTTAACGACCGAGTTAGCATAGAACACCTTGGCCTTCTCCAGACGATCTTCGGCCCAAGCACGGACCGAAGATTGTTTTGCCGCCCAAGCTCTAAAGTATCCACTATACCCCAGGACCTGCAAAAAGGGGGGAGGACACTTGTTAAAACTCGCACAATGAAAGCCAAACACTTAGAAAAAGTTGGGAGAAAAAATCATAAAGGGCCTGAGGGTACCTGGGCAGCATGCTCAGACATCTTTGCAGCGAGGACCTCCTCATTCACACATTCTTCGGCAAACCGCTCTGAAGGAAGCCTGGGTGAGATCCTCCCTCGCCATCTGGGGAGGCATCTACTAGCAGTCGCCGGAGAATAAATTCATGTCCTCCGTGAAAGCCTAGAAAGGCTCCCTCGGGACTTTATCCTTCGGGATATGGGAATCCCAAAGGGCCTACCTTCGAGCGTGCTCCACCATCCATGACGAAGGCAGCATTTCCACTGCAAAGTCAGAACACTGTTTCATTAAGACATTGCTCTTTAGTCATATATCTATAAGATTAAGAGTACTAAAAATGTCTATGGAACAAACCTGGCAGAACCTTGGCAACATCATCATCGGAGTCCCGTACCTCCTCTACATCGGCTAGGAAGTGTTTGCCCTTACTTCTTCGGCACGCCTCAAGTTCCTCAGCAGAAGGACCTTCTGCTAAAGAGCCTAGAAGATCTACCAAAGTGGTGGGACTCCGGGCAATGGAACTAACGACAAGCTTCGGTGGCAGAACAGCCTGAACCTCGGGTAGATCCTCGGCCTCTTCAACGTCCTCAAGAGGCGGGGGAGGGGGGTCCTTCTTCGCCTTCTTAGCTGAAGATGGACCACCCCCAGATGTCTTTCGCCGCTTCGGGGCCCATTTTTTCGTCTATTCCCCCTTCTCGACTTGACCGAGGAATAGGGATTTGTAGAAAGCGGCTGACTGATCGCCCATCTCTAAAAAAGTAGGAAAATATCAGTCTAAGTCCAAAAGGATACTTATAAAAAAAATTGGAAAGTAACTTACTCTCAAAAAGGGCTTCATAAGAGAGCTCCACCCGAAGGAGCATCACTAGCCAGGACTTCTTCCTGTCAGCAATAGGAGCTGGCATGCCGAGGTCCGTCTCATTCTCCTTGAGCACCCCCAGCTCCCGAAGAACATCCTTGGTCATAAGGTTCCATTTAATGGGGAAAGGATACAAGGTGCACGGTGGGACCTCGGCATCCCAGTCGGTGACAGCTCGGATATGACTGTCGAAGTCCTCAAACCTCGCTGCAAACTTAGGAGTTAGCAACTTCTTAGGGTTAATGACGTCCGTCTCTAGCTTTCCCCGCGCCCACCTAGTCGGCATGCCCGACCATGTCTCTGCCACCTTTAGGAAGAAGAACTTCCTTTGCCACCCTTGCCAACTATCTTTAGTACCAAAGGTGAACATATATTTTTTGCTCCCAGATCCCCGAGGCAACATGAAATAGAAGCCACTCTTCGGGACCGGATAGAGCTTGTAGTACTGCATGAAAATGATGAACTGGGGTTCTACCTTGGAAACCTCACACATGCAGAGAAAAACATTGAAGTAATTGTAGGAGTTGGGCGGAAGTTGATTCACGGCTAAGCCATGGAACTGGCAAAAGTCACAAATCATCTTCGGCGGAGGAAACCGAAGCCCGGCCTTCAGTTGGGCCTAAAAAATGGTAACCTCATCACGACTGTTCATAAAGCTGAAGTGACTAGGATGAGGTAGTCTGGTGGTGGCATAAGAGGGAATAATGAACTTGGTCGTCCACTTTGTTAACTTTTCTGAATTGGAGCACCAGGGGTGAGACATGAGGGGTTGCCAGCTCTCAGGGATAGTTTGGACAGACATAAGGGGGACAGGAGAAGACATGATCGGCAAAAGAAAATGACTTCAGGAAAAAGAATCAAAGGACTTCGGGGACTAGAAAAAAGTAGAAGCCGAAGAGACTGAAGGACCTATGGGAGGAAAACCCACTAAAGCGTTTGCCGATGTCGGGATTAGAAGACACCATCATAAATGGTTACTGAAAATCACACCACCACTGGCACCGCTGAAAAAAAAGAAGGAAGAGAAGGAAAAGCTCAAAGACAGATGAGAGCAAGAGAAAGATAAAGGAAAACAAATGAGGGAAAGAGGGGTTTATATAGACCGAACAGAAGTAGCCGAATGGTCGCCATAACTACCCTATGAAGGCGAATTATCGCCATAATTGCCCCTTTAAGGCGAAAAGACACGGCTAGTATAACCGACGTGACTGCCCCTAACCATCGCATGCCACATGTCATCTAACGCGAGAAACAAGGACGCGCTTTCTAACACTGCAAAAACCAGGCACGCCTATCCAAACTGACACTCCTGGTTACGAGATGCGATGGTCCACTGACCTGCAGCAGAAAATGTAGAAATAAAGTAAGTGTACACCCCGAGAACACCAAGGGACTAACTGGAGGGCAAGTGATGGCACTTCGGTTAGGAAGGCACGCCTTCAGGTGGCGAAATGCCTCATTTTACGGTGTCCCAATCAGAATCCTGCAAGGTGTGCCAGAGAGTCTAGAGCCGAAGTCTCCACTTCAACTTTTCGAGGGGGGGCATGTCATAGCCGAAGTGCTATCACCCTTCAAACCCGTAAGCTCGGGCAAAGCACCACCCTCGTAAAAGTAGAGCACCACCCTTGGAAAATCGAGCATCAACCACAAGGAACGCGAGCACAGACTTCGGAAAAAAGGGGGTCTGCCCCTTGAATATCCTACCTCGGCGATCCATCATCACCCCTGGAAGTGACAGTACCAACTTCGGGAGTACTGTGCATCGCCATCCTCGGTAAGGTAATGAAACCGGCTTCGGGAAGAAAAGGCTCACCACCTTCGATAGGGAAGAACGTCCTTGAACGGGACCACCCATGGCAAGGGGATTCCCGGATCACTACAATAATCTCGAAAGAAAGCCCTCCTGTTCCGAATAGCTCTCTTATACCGAAGGGATCTCAGGGGTACGCGAGAAACAATTAAGGAGCCTCTGACACACCGTACTCTTACAGCCTCGACACGCCGCCCTCAGGCACACTTTGACATGCCGCCCTAGGCTCCTGACCAGGCGGCGTATGGTCGGCTAGAGGCCCCCCCACTCTCGAAGGTACGGACCACATCCAACTGAACACGTGTCATGATTTGGGCCGGCTATGGCAAATGGACTTTTCCTATACACCTCCCTACAAATATTCGGGAAGTGCCCCAGGTAAGGGGATCGGACTCTAAGGGAAAAAGTATCTCCACACCTTACTCATTCTCCCTTTCCCAAAAATTGACTTGGGTGTCGAAGGCTTCTCTCCGGAAAAACATTCCGGGGACCTCTTAACCCTCGTTCATTGAGCATTTCAGGCAGTCTCTCCTAGCAAGGCCCCTCATCAAGGCATCCCCTCACCGGAAGTTTCTGCTCCAGGCTTACCATGTTTCACGATGAAGATGCGGAAGGGCATCATTCTTCGAGATATCATGAAGAGGGTAGACCACTCGGGAAGGCTTTCCAAGTGGTGTATAGAACTCGGTGAGTACGATATCACCTATGGGCCAAGGAAGGCAATAAAAGCTCAAGTCTTGGCGGAGTACCCATTGCCAAAGAAAGTCAACTAGACCTCAGGGAAAATGAACCGGAGTGGACTCTGTTTGTAGATGGGGCCTCCGGCTCTGAGCACCAGGGAGCTGGAGTAATCATTCGCGGTCCCGAGGCTTTGGAGGTCATAAAAGCCATAAAATTCAGATTTAACGTCACCAACATTATGGCAGAATATGAAGCTTTCATAGTAGGCTTACGCTTTGCTAAAAGAATAGGCATAAGAAACCTGAAGGCCCATAGTTATTCTCAGCTAGTGGTCCAGCAAATGGCAAGGGACTATACCGCGAAGGACCCAACTTATGCAAAATATCACGAGCTTGTATCAAAACTCATTCAGGAGTTTAACATGGTGCACATTGAGAACGTGCCTCGCCGAGACAATGCTGAAGCGGATAGTTTGGCCAAGTCAGGAAAGTCCACTGAAGTACTGAGCAACTCGAGCATAGTAATAATGAGCATAGCAACCCCGGAAGAAGGATGGAAAAATCCCATAAAAGGTATCTTATGACCTCGGAGCTTCTTGATGACCCTCGCGAAGCAGCAAAAGTGTGAAGATGCTTCGGATGATATTTCCTAATCGGGGAAGAATTGTACTGACAATGGTATACAAGTCCGCTACAAAGGTGTGTCACTGAAGAGGACACTAAGACAGTCCTCGAAAAAGCCACAAGGGGGCTTGTGGTTCCCACATTGGAACTGACGCCTTGGCAGGAGTAATACTTCGCCAGGGGTACTTCTGGCCCACCCTAAGAAAGAACACAAGACAGTTTATCCATAAATGTGATAATTTCCAAAGGCATGCCAACATCCAAAGGTTACCCTTGGAATTGATAACCTCGGCTAACTACCCTTGTCCCTTTGCAGTATGGGGCATTGACCTTATTGGGCACTCCTGACTATAGCTGGAGGAGTGAAGTTCTACGTGATTGTAGTGGATTACTTCACTAAATGGGTCGAGGTAGAACCCCTGCTAACCATTTTGGAAAATGAAATACAAAAATTTTTCTGGAAGAACATTATGTGCAAATTCGGCATACCGAGGGTGATAGTGGCTGACAATGGTTCACAGTTTATTGACAAGGGATTCCAAGAATTCATCACCGACCTCGGGATAAAAATGCACTCTGCCCTAGTAGCTCATCCTCAGAGCAATGGACAGGTAGAGGTATCTAACAGAACCATAAAAGATGGCCTGAAAAAGAGATTGAGGGAAGCAAAGGGAAAATGGCCAAGGGAACTTTCTAATGTGCTGTGGAGCTATTGGTCAATACCCCAAAGGGCCACGGGTGAGATGCCTTTCTCGCTCGTCTTTGGAACAGAGGCCATTATTCCTATCGAGGTAGTCTAGCCATCGGTCAGGGTACAAGTGTTTGATGAGGAAGGGAATGACCTCGGATTAAGAACTAAGCTCGACTAAACTGACGAACATAGATAAGTGGCCGAACTTAGAAGAAAAGCCTTCCAGCAAAGAGCGGCTATGGCAATGACTTGTGCGTTAGGCAAAAAGGAATCAGAAAGGGAGACCTCGTTCTCCGAAATGATGAATTTGAACCCTAAAGACTGTCTCACGGGGTACTTCGGGCAAACTGGGAAGGACCTTATTTGGTCCTTGGCGAGGTTTGGAAAGGAGTCTATAAGCTTGGTGATACCAAAGGTAGAGAACTGAAGAACACATGGCATTCGGATGCCTTGAAAAAATTCTACGCTTAGAATCTTGTTAGGAAATTGTACAGTTAGAAATTATTCTAAGTATAGAAAATTTTCTGGACAAATAACTCCACCTAAGAAATATTGCTGAAAAAGTTCCTCCGAAGTTGGTTGGGTCATTTTCCCCAAAAGGTGTGTCAACCGAACACAGTTGGTGAAAATAGGTCAAACATTGGCAAAAGGCATTCGCCAAAGTTAGCATTTTCCCGAAGACGGTCGATAAAAAGAGCAAAAAGTATCTTCCCAAAGGTCCTAGACCAAAAGTGGTCAAGACAACCCTTGGAAACAAAAATTATTGCTCGGGGAGTTAGCCAAATTTTAAAAGAAGGAAAAATGTCATTGAGAAGGCCTTATTACATTAAGGAGATTACAAGAAGAATATTACAAAGAAAAAAGAAGAAGACAAAGTAAAGCCCTAGACATCTAAGGGACCCCGGCGTCATGAGATGCTCCATCCCCAACATCCTTTGTTGCGACCTTTGGCGCCGGAGGTAGGGCAAATGGTAAGTTGAGGAGCTCGATCTTTGACCAAGTCCAGCGAGGCCCCGCGGGGATGTTCAGGGCAGCCAAGAAGGAAAGGTCGGGGTTTGGATATTTCTCCAAAACTTGGTGTCGAGCCAAACAAAAGCCATCTTGAAAGGCAACCTTAGTCGCCTGATTAGCTTTGTCTTTCTCAACAGACAAGTCCTCCAACTCATTCTGCAAATCGGCCACCTCCTTCTCCAACTTCTTTGTCTTCTTCTTCAGGCCCACAACCTCGGCCTGAAGATCGGCCTTGTCGGCGAGGGCCTTCGTTAGGATAGCAGAATCTTCTTCCTTCGCTTATCGACAAGCCTCATTGGCAGAAGTGAGCTCAACGACCTTCACACCAAGGTCAGACATTTTCTGGGAGAAATCCTTCAAGAGCTCATCCTGGCTCTTCAAAAGTTCATCCCAAAGTTTGGCTACCTCTTCCTAGGCTATTCTGCTCAACTCGGTGTTCTTGATGACCAAATTAGTGTAGAACACCTTTGACTTCTCCAGACGCTCTTGGGTCCAGGTTCGAACCAAAGACTGTTTTGCTGCCCAAGCTCTGAAGTATCCGCTATACACCAAGAACTACAAAAAATGGGGAGGAGGACATTTGGTAAAGCTACTCAAGGAAAGCCAAACACTTAGAAAAATTGGGAGAAAAAAATAAAGGGTCTAAAGTGTACATGGGCAGCATGCTCGGACATCCTGGCGGTGAGGGACTTCTCGTTCGCGCACTCCTCGGCCACGGATTTGAAGGTAGCCTAGGTGATAGCCGAAATGCCTATCACCCTTCGAACTGTAGACTCAGGTAAGGCACCACCCTCGGAAAAGCAAGCACCAACCTCGGAATGGATGGTGTCTGGACCCCATACATCCGACCTCACTAACCCTACATCCCTGGGGATGATAGTGCCAACTTCGAGAATAGGGTCCACTGTCACCCTTGGTAAGACGACCGAACCACCCTCAGCAGCAGAGGACGTCCCCAAATGAGACCAGCCTCGACAAGGATATTCCTAGGTTATTGAAGTGACCTCGGGAGATGGTTCTTCTACTCCGAGGAGTCTTCTTCTGCCAAAGGGACCTCGGTAGTACGGCAGAAGCAATTAAGGAGCCTCTGACACATCCCCGACACGCCGCCCCCAGACATGCTCTGACACGCCGCCTGCAGAGACGCTCTAACACGCCACCCTTGCGTCCTGGCCAGGCGGCCTGTGGTTAGCTAGATGCTCCCCTTCCCCCCGAAGATGCAGATCGCATTTTACTGACCACGTGTCATAATCTAGGTCAGCCACATCAAACGGACTTCTACTGTTCACTCCTCTATAAATATTCGGTAAGCACCCCAGGTAAAAGGGGACTGAACTCTAAATAAAAAACCTCTTCATTTTTATTTTCTCTCCACGTCCAAAACACTGACTTGGGCGTTGGAGGCTCCTCCCCGGAAAAAAACTCCAGGGACCTCCTAACCCCTATTTTCTGAGTGTTTCAGGTAGCTTCTCCTGGAAAATCTCAACTTTAGATGATCTCCTTCACTCGAAGCCCCTCCTGGTCTCACCATGTCACGCAACGAAGATGCTGCAAGGCATCATTTGGCGCCGTCTATGGGAACCCACCCCAGGTCGTTGTCGTTGAAACTCAGCATTCTAAGGACAAGGGACTTCTGAAGTCCCCTTCCGCGCCAGGGGTTCAACCGGTAACCAAACAAACTGCAGCAGGGACTTTCTTGCCTAAGGATGAACGTCCTCTGACTATTACCATAGGCTTCCTGTGTGAGTTCCAACACTCCGTCATGGCTAAAATGACGCAACAGTTAGACCGAAGAAGGCCAAGGCGGATGCTCTTCCCCCTCACCCCAAAGATATTATGGAAGTATAGGATCAATCGCCTGCTCGTTCCTTTGCCCCTTGTTGGGTTTTGGGAGCCAAATAGTGCAGCGGAATTTAATCGAAACCCTCAAGGATCCAAGTTAAATGGGGTAAACTGGGTGTTCAAAAATCTTCATACCTAATTTTCGGTTGAGATCTCTCACTCAACTGTAGAGTTGAATCACTAAACCTGAACAGTTGACATGTTTAGGCTCTCTATGGTATCCACACGAGCCTCTCGGGATCACCACGCTTCCACCATGTCCCGGTAGATGCGTTTTTCTTGCGCTCGCAATGCTAGCATGCGTCCTCCAAGGAATTGCAAGAGAAGAGTGCGGCTGTCCTTTTGGGATGCTAGGGCAAGGGGACCTGCAAATTTCTCACTAGAAGTTCTATTTATAGTGAGACTCAACTTCCAGGACTAATGGGTTTGAAAGCCCTAATCAAATTAGGCTTTAATTTCAGGCTTAATAATGGCTCTGATGCCCTTCAGCATCTGCTTCGTGTGCCATGGTGAAGGCGGTAGGGGCTTATGGGAATGGAGAAAGGCCCGGGACAAACATGCTCTGAGAAGGTCACCTGAAAGTCACAGGAAGCAAGGGTTAGGAGGTCCCTGGAGAGTTGTTTAGGGGATGAGCCTCTGACGCCCAAGTGAGTATTTTGGAGGTAATGAGATGATCAAGAGTAAAGAAGTATCTTATCTCAAATAAATGTCCTCTCCTTCTTCTGGAATAAATACCAAGTATTTGAAGAGGGGTGAATAATAATAGTCCTTCTCAGATGGCCAGCCCAGATGATGACACATGTTCAGCGAGATGCGTTCCACGTCTTTTGGGCAATTGAGGACCCTTAGTCGGCATGGGCTGCTAGCCTAGGGCTCTAGGTAACCCGAGAGTGGCGTGCTAGAGTATCCCTGCAAACGTGTTAGGACGTGACTGGGGGCGGATTATCGGGGATAAGTCAGACGCTCCTTAAATGCTTATGTCGTACTCCCGAGGCCCCTTTTTGGTAGAGGAGACCTCTTCGGAGAACTTGTCTTTCTGAGGTCACTTTTGGTATCGCGGGAGTATATTTCTCGAAGGTGACCTTCCTCGAAGACACCCCCACTTCTGAGGATGGCTTACTCATGCCCCCGAGGTTGGCATTATCATTTCCTGGAATGCAGAAATGCCGAGGTTGGATTTCAGGGAGGTCGAACATCCTTCGTTTCGTGGTGGGTGATTTCTCTTCCGAGGTTGGTGCTTTGTTCGAACCCGTGCCTTCGAGGGGTGATCGGCACCTTGGCTATCACATGCCCCCTCCCAGGAAGTCGAAGTGGAGACTTCGGCTTTATGCTTTTGGAAGGCTTCTTTACCGAACTCGTGGTGTCCAGCCCCAAACTGCCCCTGGCCCACCTGGGCCCGACTATCAGAGTAATGCAGCGGAAGTTACTTAAATGGAAGGGCTTAATTAAATATTATGAGCACCTACGGTGTGACTCCAGGATCTATTCTGGCACTAGCTTGTTACTTAAATACTTTCAATATGGTGTCAAGGTGCTCTTCAGGAACGAGCTAATACCTATGTGGAATTCTAGTGTTCCATTTATGGACTTTACCACTTAGTCAGTTCACATGCATATCAAGTCTTTAGATGCCATCTCAACAACTAGAAAACAATATCCATGAGTATCCAGATTCACTGGAAATCTTTCCTTAGATGCACATACTCAACTAATTACACTTGTAATACAAGTAAAGCATACACTTAAACCATTAAGTGCATAGAATGTGTGTCCATCAAGTGTACTAATCCAATGCATGGCAACCAAGAAGCCCATCTCATTATCAGTTTTGAAAACACATTTTTATGTCCATGAGCATCAGCCAAGTCTAGTACACAAAACATGAATATCCATCATGGCATTCCATCTGCATAAAACCATGCAAACATGGCATATAATCATCCAAGGCTAATCACAATCATAATGGCAACAATAAAGCATCACCTACTTGGAAAGGAAAATGTACCAAGGATGTTATATGTCTCTAATTAGCCAAGTTCAGGTTTTACAGACCATGCTCTCATACTACCCAAACCTTGACTCATAATAACCTGGAACACATTCCAGCTTAATAGACCTTGTTCCCACAACTTCTAAACTCCATAAGCCTGCACAAGGAAGTCCAAACAATTAGCTTGATTCCCAAGCAATCTGATGCCCCAAGGCATCTTCGTTTGCTGTCATGTTGACAGGTGGAGAGACTTCCTGAGGAGGCGAGCGCCTGGAGCTCTGGTTTCCCAGCTGAGTGTGCCTGAAAAGCTCAAAGAAGAGGTTAGGAGGTCCCCAGTTTGCTTTTCCGGGGAGGACCCTCCGATGCCCAAGTCAGTTTTCTGAGTGAAGGTGGAGGAAGAACACTAAGGGATCAAGTGTCTTGCCTGTTTTGTGTTTTCTCAGAGGGAGGAAAATGCCCATCCCTTGCCTAGTCCCTTTTCCTAGTATTTATAGGAGTAGATGGTCCATTCAGATCATGACACGTGTTCGGTCGGATTTGATCTGTGCTTTTGGACCTAGGGGACAGGCAGCCGTTTGCAGCCTCTTTTAGCCCTGGACCCGGACAGGTTGTGTCAGGACTGGGGCGGCTGCGGCGTGTCAGTTCGCCGTTCTGATGTGACGTGTAGGGCTTGTGGGCGACATGTCAGAGGCTCCTTAAATGCTCATACCGTACTCCCGAGGTCCCCTGGGCGAGGTCGCCCTTCGGTGCGTGCACCCTCTTCGGATTCTATCCGTCCTTCGGTGTGAGCACCTCCTTCGGGATCTATCCCATAGTTCTGGGAGTTCCCTTGATGGACACCTTCTTCGGGACTCACACCCATAGTTCGGGGATTCCCTTGTTCAGGGTGCTTCTTGTTGCCTTGGGGGAGATTCTTCCTGCTTCAGAGAGATGGCTCTCTTACCTGAAGAGTCAGTTTGGCCCCTCGATGGAGACGGTGTTGTCCTCGGAATTCCTGACGAGCTAACCAAAGTCTCGAGCTCATAGTGTTTGACTTCGCACCTTCCGAGGTCAGTGAAAAGATCCTCTCTTGGGTGACGTCAGACTCCTCGGCCAATATTCTGGCAGGGAGTTACTACCGAGGAGGCAATAGCCTTTGGCTATCACAGGCCCACCTCCGAAAAGCCGAAGTGAGAAACTTCGGTTCATCGGTTTTCGGGTCCTGTGGCTGTGATATCTGCGCCGAAGACGCCTTCTTCTGCTTGTAGCGATGGGCAGCATTTTTGCGTCCTCGAGGCGGAGAAGATAGGCTGTCCCTGTGCCGAACATACACCCTTTACCTGAAGTCACAGGCTGTCTCTTGGTATCCTCGTGTCGAGGGAAGATAGGATAACCTTGTACCGAAGATAGACCTTCTGCCCGAAGTCACAGGCTGTCTTTTGGTGTCTTCGAGGTAACCTACTTTTTTGCCTTTATAGGTCTGCTCATGCGTCGCGTCCTGCGTCTAGCGGAGTCAGTCTAGGGCGGCGCCTCTAAACCAAACGATGTCAGAGGGCGTGCTCGACGTGATGGGCGACACGTGGCACGTTCGCTGCGCGATGACCGACACGCGGCACGTTTGTTGCGCGATGGCTGACACGTGGTGCACTATTACTGGGTGAGAATGCACTGAGTACGGCAGGCGCGACTTTTCAGGCTCACTTAGCAGTTATGGCGACGGTTCGCCTTCCGAGGGGTACTAATGACGACGGTTCACCTGGCCTTCTCGGCCTATATATACCAGTCCTGTCATAACCCTCTTTTTGCTTCTGCTTTTGCTTTCTTCTGCCTTCTAATTCTCTCCCGATTTTCCGCGGCGGTTCTCCTTTTTCAGGCATTTTTCCGACCACTTTTCACGACGGCTTCCAGAAATCCAGATTCCGGCAAGACCCTTGGTGGGTTCTAGTCCTTTTGCTTTTTTCCAAAGCTTTTTCTTTGTTTTTCCCGAACTCGTTTTCATCATGTCTGTTCCCGAGAGTTGGCAACCTCTTCTTTCTCACCCCTGCTGCACTACTCCGGCAAAGCTAGCGAAATGGAAGAAAAAGTTTTTCTTACCCTCTTACTCTGTGACGAGGTTGCCCCGTCCTGACCAATTTCCTTTCTCCAACCGAAGTGATGAAATCACCGTTTTTCGAGCCCAATTGAAGGCAAGACTTCAGTATCCCCCCCGGAGATGGTTAGCGCGTTCTGCGACTTCCATGGCATTGCCGTTAACCAGCTCCCACCGAACTCGTACTGTTATTTTAACGCCTTCCTCTGTATGTGCGGCGTTTTCAAAATAAAACCTCACTTTGTAGTTTTTCTTCAGTACTACAAGCTCTTCGTGGTCCCGAAGGGTGGCTTCTACTTTATGCTACCTCAGGGATCCGGGAGCAAAAAGTATATGTTCACCTTTGCCACCAAAGACAGCTGGCGAGGGTGGCAACAAAAATTCTTTTTCCTGAAGAAGTCGGAGACTTGGTCGCACTTCCCGACAAAGTGGGCTCAGGGGAGGCTCAAGATGGATGTTGTTGACCCGAAGATACTGCTAGACGCCGATGTAGCACCTATCTTTGAGGACTTCGACAGGCGCATCCGGGCCGTCTCTGACTGGGCTGCCGAGGTCCCTCCTCGTGCCCTTTACCCGTTTCCGATCAACTGGAGGCTCATGACCGAAGAGGTCCTTCGGGAACTCAAGGTGGTAAAGGAGCATGAGACAGACCTCAATATGCCGAAACCGGCTTCTTCGGGGAAGGACTCCTGGCTCGTGAAACTCCTTCGGGGGAAAGAGACTTATGAGTCTTTTTACGAGAGTAAGTTACTTTCTCATTTTTCCCTTCATGACTTCATCTTGGACTTACACTGATCTTCTTTTTCTTTTTTCAGAGATGGGCGACGACGCGGCTGCCTTCTACAAGGCTCTTTTTACCGGGCAGGCCGAGAGGGGCGAACAGACAAAGAAGGCCGCCTCTCGGAGGCGGAAACAGACTTCGGGCGGCCCTCCTTCCAAACGGGCAAAGAAAGCTGCTCCTTCCTCTCTTCCGCAAATTCCGGAGGAGGTAGGCGAGGAGCCCGAGGACCCTGCCGCCCCTTTGCCCGAGGTTCCTTCTGCCGACGTCCCTTCTTCCGACGTCCTTCCTCAAAGCCCCACGCCTTCACATGCTCTTCTGGAGGGCGATGGGGAGGAGACCCCTTCTGCCGAGGAGCGGCGTCAAATAAAAGGCAAGGGGATCTCTACTGAGGCGACGTCGATTCTTGACGACGACGTTACCGAGGTGCCAGCAGGTTTGCACTTTTGTCGAATCAACCTTTTGTTTTTTGCAAATCCTTAAGACTTTTCTGGCCTTAACTAATTTTTCTGCCTTGTTGTGCAGCGGAGGTGGCCGCTCCTGACTGGGTTGCCGAACACGCCCGCAAGAGGGCCCTTCGGGATGCCAAAGTCCCAGCAGGGAAAGTTCCGAAGGAGCCGTTCTGGACGTTCACGGAGGACATGGATATGTACTCCGAGGACTGTCCTGAGATGGCCAGGCAGATGTGCAAAGGGGTGCTTACCGAGGCCTCTTACAAGGCCCTTGCGGCGGCTTACCCAGGTGACAACTCTTTGGCCGCCAAACTCACTGAACATGCCGCCCAGGTACGCTTCACTGTTTTCTCAGTGCCAATTTCACCTTTGCTTTTTACTTAGCATCATTTTCCCTTTGTTTGCTTTTTTTGCAGTTGATGGGGTATGCTGGGTTCCTCCGAGTTCGGGTGGCTCGGGAATCAGAAAGGAGGGCGTCACTCTGGGACGCTTACACCAAGACGAAGGCCCAGTGTTCGGCGCTGGAAGCCGAAAATGCTCAGCTGAAGCAGTCTGCGGAGAAGGAGGTTGCTGAACTTCGGGAGGGGCTCAAAAGAGAGAAAGAGGAACTTCAAAAAGACACCTCCCAGAAACTTTCTGACATCGGTTCTCGAGTGGCGGAGCTGACCTCGACCGTTGAAGCGATTCAAAAGGATAAGTCAGAAAGTGACGTAATCCTTGCGAAGACGCTCGAGGAAAAGGCCCAGCTCGAAGCCGAGGTCGCATCTCTGAAGAAGCCTTCAGAAGAGAAGAAGAAGATGAAGGGATTGAGGAGAAAGCTCAAGGATCTGGCGAAGGATTACGCGGATCTGGAGAAGGACTACGCGGATTTGGCGGTCAAGAAGCGGGAGTCCGATGATATGACGAAGTTGGGCTTTCAAGACGGCTTTTGCCTTGTCCGGCACCAAATTCTGCAGAAGTTCCCAGATTTTGACCTCTCCTTCCTGGAAGGCATGAACATCCCCAAGGAGCCTCGGTGGACTTGGTCCAAGATCGAGCACTTGAAACTGCCTCCTTGTCTCCCGGCGTCGAAGGCTACTGACAAAAGCACAGAGGCTGGCAGTTCTCAAGACGCCGAGGTTCCTTAGTTTGTACTAGGGCCCTTTGTCTTCATTTTCTTCTTCTTTTTTGTAGTCTTTCAGCAACTTTCTTCTCTGTAAGCACTCTTTGGCTTAATAGATAGAACTTTGGCTAAGTATTTTTTGCCAGATTCTTTTGTTTCCCTCTGTCCCGAACATAATTTGCTCGAGAGACTTCGGAAAACCATACTTTTGCTTTCCTTTGTCCCGAACATATTCGATCAAGAGACTTCGGAAAACCATACTCTTGCTTTCCTTTGTCCCGATCATATTCGCTCAAGAGACTTCGGAAAACCATACTCTTGCTTTCCTTTGTCCCGAACATATTCGCTCAAGAGACTTCGGAAAACCTTACTCTTGCTTTCCTTTGTCCCGAACATATTCGCTCAAGAGACTTTGGAAAAACTTACTTTTACTTTCCTCGGCGATTGCTTTCGTGAGACTGTTGTTTTGTACTTCTTCAGAACTTTTTACTTAGACAAATTTTTCCAACTTGTGGAATACAACTTTCCCACCGAACTTTTTAGGCATAGAATTTTTTCAACGCCTCTGAGTGCCAAGTATTTTTTAATTCTATGCCTTCGGCATCACGGAGCTTATAAACTCCTTTTCATACTTCGGCAAGTACCAGGTAGGGTCCTTCCCAATTTGCGCGAAGTACCCCGTGGGACGGCTTTCGGGGTCCAAATTCGGTTTTTCGGAGAACGAGGTCTCCCTTCTTTATTCCCTTTGGCCTGGCGCGTAGGTTAATGGCTGCTGCCACTCTTTGCTGGAAAGCTTTTCTTCTCAGCTCGGCTACTTCTCTGTGTTCGCCAACGAGGTCGAGCTTGGTTCTCAGGCCGAGGTCATTTCCTTTTTCATCGAACACTTGGACTCGTATTGATGGTTGTACTACCTCGACGAGGATGATGGCCTCTGTACCGAAGACGAGTGAAAAGGGCGTTTCCCCTGTGGCTCTTCGCGGTGTCATTCGGTAACTCCATAACACGCTTTGGAGTTCTCCTGGCCATTTCCCTTTTGCTTCCTTCAGTCTCTTTTTCAGACCATCTTTTATGGTCCTGTTGGATACTTCTACCTGCCCATTACTTTGGGGGTGAGCTACTGGGGCGAAGTGCATTTTTGTCCCGAGGTCGCTAATGAACTCTTGGAATCCTTTGTCTACGAACTGGGATCCATTATCCGCTACTAGTACCCTTGGTATGCCAAATCTGCATACGATGTTTTTCCATACGAACTTCTGCACTTCTTTTGCCGAGATAGTTGTCAGAGGTTCTGCCTCGACCCACTTAGAGAAATAGTCTACTGCTACTACGCAGAACTTTACGCCTCCAGGCGCCGTTGGGAGTGGCCCAATGAGATCTATGCCCCAAACTGCGAAGGGCCAAGGATAATCTGCCGAAGTCACGAACTCTGAGGGTGTTCTTTGGATGTTCGCATGTCTCTGGCAACTACCACATTTCTGGACGAACTGCTTGGCGTCCTTTCTCAGGGTAGGCCAGAAGTATCCTTGGCGAAGTATCACTGCTGCCAGGGCGTCGGTTCCGATGTGCGAACCACAGGCACCTTCGTGAACTTCTTCGAGGATCATTTCAGTATCCTCTTCACTAACACACCTCTGTAGTGGATTTGCATATCCTTGCCGATATAGTTCTTCCCCAATTAAGAAGAAACGTCCGGAGCGCCTTCGCACTTTTGCGGCTTCGCTGGGGTCTTCGGGGAGTGTGTTAGTTGCGAGATACGTTTTGATTGGTTCTTTCCATCCTTTCCCCGAGGTCGCTATGCTTAACACCGCGATGCTGGGGTGGCTTAGCACCTCGGCGCAAGTTTTGGATTTCGCCAAACAGTCTGCCTCAGCATTTTCCGTCGGGGTACGTTCTCGATTTTCACGACGTCGAACTCCCGAATGAGCTTTGTTACCAACTCATGGTATTTCGCCAAGGTCGGGTCTTTCGCGCCATAGTCCCCTGCCATTTGCCGGACCACCAGCTGGGAATCACTATGGGCTTTCAAGTTTCTCACGCCAATTTTTCTGGCCAGGCGTAATCCTGCTATGAGGGCCTCATACTCGGCCACGTTGTTGGTGGCGTTGAAACTGAACTTGATGGCCTTCATTACTTCTAGGCCTTCGGGGCCTCTGATAATCACTCCAGCTCCCTGGTGTTCGGATCCTGAGGCCCCGTCAACGTATAACGTCCATTCTGGCTCGTCTTCGCCCGAAAATGAATGTCCCTCCTCGGTGTTTGGTACTTCGGCGATGAAGTCTGCCAAAGCTTGAGCTTTTATAGCTTTCCGGGGTTCATACGTGATGTCGTGTTCGCCAAGCTCTATACACCACTTGGAAAGCCTTCCCGAATGATCAACTTTCCTCATAACATCCCGTAGAGGCAGGGTACTTCGGACGATAATGGGGTGAGCCTGAAAGTATGGCCGTAGCCTCCTTCCTGCAAGTACCAAGGCATATATAGCTTTTTGAAGCAAAGGGTACCTGACTTCGGCGCCATGCAGGGACTTGCTGACATAGTAGACCGGCCATTGCTTTGGCCCTTCTTCTTTCACGAGGACCGAGCTCACAGCTTTTTTCGTGACGGCGAGGTACAATACGAGGGGCTCTCCCTCCCGAGGTTGCCGCAGAGTCGGCAGGCTGGCCAAGTAGACTTTGAGTTCTTCCCAGGCTTTTTGGCAATCTTCATCCCAAGGATGACCATTCCTTCCGAGGTCGCCTTCCATCTTTGCTGCCTTTGTGAGGACTTTGAAGAAGGGTCGACACCTATCTCCGTACCTGGAAATAAACCTGCTCAGAGAGGTTATTCTTCCGGTGAGTCTTTGCACGTCTTTGACTGTGGCAGGAGTTCGGAATTCAAGCAGAGCCTTAATCTTCTCGGGGTTAGCATCGATGCCTCTTTCGGATACCATGTACCCAAGGAACTTTCCCGAGGTCACCCCGAAGATGCACTTCTCAGGATTAAGGCGGATCCCCTGAGGTTTTGGAAGGTTTCCTCTAAATCTCTGAGTTTTTGGAAGGTTTCCTCTAAATCTGCAACGTGGTAGCCAGGCAGTTTGCTCTTGACTATCATATCATCGACATACACCTCCATGTTCCTCCCCATTTGGTCTTTGAAGACCTTGTTCATCAGCCTCTGGTAGGTGGCTCCTGCATTCTTGAGTCCGAAGGGCATCCTAATATAGCAATATGTTCCTCCCTCGGTGATGAAGGCAGTCTTCTCTTCATCTTCGGGGTCCATCCTTATCTGATGGTAACCACTGAAAGCGTCCAAGAAACTTAGGAGCCCATACTCGGCAGTTGAGTCTACCAGTTGGTCTATTGGCGGAAGAGGATATGAATCTTTCGGGCAAGCATCGTTCAAATTTCTGAAGTCGATGCACATCCGGAGCTTACTACTTCCTTCCTTTGTGGCAACTACCACGTTGCTTAGCCATTCGGGGTAGTTTACCTCCCGGATAACGCTAGCGTCTATCAGACGCTGGACTTCGGTCTTGACGAAGTCACTTTTGTGAGCTGAAATGCTCCGTTTCTTTTGCCGGACAGGTTTTACTTCCGGACTCGCTTTGAGGCTATGCTGGATTACGCAAGGGTTTACCCCTGGCATGTCCTTCGGCGAGTAGGCGAACAGATCTTTATTTGTAAGCAGAAAAGATACAAGTTTTTCCTTGTCTCCTTCGGCCATGCTTTTCCCTATTCGGGTGCTATGGCCTGGGACAAGCTCTACTTTTTCTGTTTCCGCTTTTGTGGGATCTTCTGCCTCGCCCCTTTCCAGCTCTTTTGCTTCTACAGCATGTGCTAAGTTGCTTGCTGGAGCTTTTCGTGCTCTGACGAACACCTTTCTCACCTCGCCTTGATCAATGAAGATTTTTGCGTCTCCTTCTTTGGTGGTGAAGGTGATGGTCAGGTACTTTACATCAGGACGAATGTGCAAATTTCCCTGTGTCTGTCTACCGAGGATGGCGTTGTATGACGAAGGAACGTCCATGACTATGAACCATGCCATGGTAGAGGCGAACAACTCAGCAGTTCCTTTCTCCGAAGTTCCTTTCATCATCAAGGGGAGGTCGATCCACCCGAGGACAGGTAGCTCAGATGGTCCTACGCCGAACGTGGGTGAAGTAACAGTCTTGAGGTCACTCTTGGATAGGCCCAAGCTTGGCAGCAAATGTGAGAACAAGACATCTGCGTTTGACCCATCGTCCAGCAGTACCCTCTTGACGTCCCAGTTTCCTATCCTCGCCATTATCAGCAATGGATCGTCATGGGGAAATACGATGGTGGAGCCATCCTGGCGGGCCAACTTTTTTGTTGGGCTCTGATATTCCATCACCGCTATCTCTCTGGCCCTTCTTTTCCTTTCCGAGGATGGAAGCCCGGTTGTGATCGTCTGTATTACTCCTGCCGAAGGTGGAGGACGCCTTCTCGGACTTCGGTTCCTTCGCCTGTCTGAATCGTAATCCTCGTCATCAGGCTTTCCTTCTTCCTCTTTTTTCCCCTTCGGGGAAGGCATTCTCAAATAACGCCGAAGCTGGCCCTGCTTTATCAGTGATTCAATGTACTTTTTCAACTGAAAGCAGTCTTCGGTGTCATGACCGTGATCACGGTGGAACTGACAGAACTTCTTCATGTTCCTTCTATTGTCAGCAGTCATGCCCCTCGGTCGTTGGATTTGAGCCCCCTGTTTTTCCAATGCCATGAGGACGTTAGCCCTCGTGGTGCTCAGAGGTGTAAAGTTTTGGGGCTTCCTTCCTCCTACTCGCATTCTCCGAGGTCGGCCTAACTGTTCCGTTGGACACCGGGCTTGCTGGCTGGACCCTTCGCCACGAGCGTGGATATGGTCAGCCTTCGGTCCAGTCATTCTCAGCTCTTCGGCTGTCATATGTTGTTCAGCCCTTCGGTAGAATTCTCCCAGCGTGTCCGGGGGATCTTTGGAGAATTCATAAAACAAGTGTGAATCCCTCCGGAGGCCCCTCGTCATGGCGAGGATTCGGATTTCGGGACGAAAGTCCGGAACACTGAGGGCCTCTCTGTTGAACCTCTCGACATAGTCACGGATGGTCTCCCCGTTTCTTTGTGCTATGTCAAACATCTGGACGGGCATCTTCGCCGTCGGCTTGCTCCCAATGAACTGTTGGGTGAACGCTGTGGACAGCTCCTGGAACCCCCTGATGTTTCCGGGAGGCAGGGAATTGTACCAGGCAGTTGCTGGTCCTGCGAGGGTGACTTCAAAGCACTTGCAGAGTGTAGCATCATCAGCCCCGTGTAGCACCATGCTGCGTTTGTACTTTGTTAGGTGGGCCTGGGGATCAGTCCGACCCTCATAGGTCTTTAGCCGAGGTAGCCTGAAGTCACTTGGCATGGCCGCCTCGACAACTGTTCGGGCGAAGGGAGTTTCATCTCCAGAGACGGTTTCAGTTAGCCTGGCCCAAACAGGCTTGCGTGCCACCTGCTGTTCCACTCTCTCCAGTCTTGCCAAGACTTTCTCCAGGAGGAGCGTAGCACTGGGCTCCTCTTCCTGGTGCTTGGAGCTTCTTGGGTAAAAGGACTGTTGCCGTCTCTTCGGAGAGCGACTTCGATACCGAGGTGAGGGGGACCTTGCCTCTGGTGATAAACTTCTTCTGGACGGGACTTCGGGTCGTTCAGACCTCGCTCTTTCCGCCAGCCGTGCTCCGAGGGGCAAGTTATCTGTCGAGGATTCTTCTCGTGGTTCCCCACTTCCCGAGCTATGATGGGTTGCCCTTGGGCTTTTCTCCCGAGGTCGTGCTGGCGAAGTGGGTTTTTGCGCCTGGGCCGGTTGCGGCCATCTTCGGTCTATTTGTTGTGTCATTTCAGCCACAACAGACCTCTGAAAGTCTCTGAAAAAACCCATGGTGATGACAAGAGGGCGTTCCTCTTCAGGCAAGGAAGTCTCTGGGGGACTTTGTTCGGTAGCTGGTTGGGTCTCAGGCGCGGACGGGGACTTCGGGAGTCCTTTGTCCTTCGAACGCCGAGTTTCGACAACAGCTACCTGGGAGTGGTTTCCCACAGACGGCGCCAAATGATGCCCCAAGGCATCTTCGTTTGCTGTCATGTTGACAGGTGGAGAGACTTCCTGAGGAGGCGAGCGCCTGGAGCTCTGGTTTCCCAGCTGAGTGTGCCTGAAAAGCTCAAAGAAGAGGTTAGGAGGTCCCCGGTTTGCTTTTCCGGGGAGGACCCTCCGACGCCCAAGTCAGTTTTCTGAGTGAAGGTGGAGGAAGAACACAAAGGGATCAAGTGTCTTGCCTGTTTTGTGTTTTCTCAGAGGGAGGAAAATGCCCATCCCTTGCCTAGTCCCTTTTCCTAGTATTTATAGGAGTAGATGGTCCGTTCAGATCATGACACGTGTTCGGTCGGATTTGATCTGTGCTTTTGGACCTAGGGGACAGGCAGCCGTTTGCAGCCTCTTTTAGCCCTGGACCCGGACAGGTTGTGTCAGGACTGGGGCGGCTGCGGCGCATCAGTTCGCCGTTCTGATGTGACGTGTAGGGCTTGTGGGCGACATGTCAGAGGCTCCTTAAATGCTCATACCGTACTCCCGAGGTCCCCTGGGCGAGGTCGCCCTTCGGTGCGTGCACCCTCTTCGGATTCTATCCGTCCTTCGGTGCGAGCACCTCCTTCGGGATCTATCCCATAGTTCTGGGAGTTCCCTTGATGGACACCTTCTTCGGGACTCACACCCATAGTTCGGGGATTCCCTTGTTCAGGTGCTTCTTGTTCGGGGAAGATCCTCTTCGGGGCAGTCAGTTTGGCCCCTCGATGGAGACGGTGTTGTCCTCGGAATTCCTGACGAGCTAACCAAAGTCTCGAGCTCATAGTGTTTGACTTCGCACCTTCCGAGGTCAGTGAAAAGATCCTCTCTTGGGTGACGTCAGACTCCTCGGCCAATATTCTGGCAGGGAGTTACTACCGAGGAGGCAATAGCCTTTGGCTATCAGGGATAAGTTGCAAAAAAATAAGAACTTTGTGACTTAATTAGAAAAGTTACAAAGTTAGATGTCTAATTTTGATTTTTTTTTTTTTCCCCTTGTTTTTAATATCCATTATTTGCCACATAGGATTTTTGTCAAGTTTTCAGGTTATAGGACTAGCAGATATCACATTTTTTAAGATATAGGACTTAAACAGAAAGTTGTAAAGATATAGGATTACTTAAAAGAGTTGCTACAGTTATAGGACTTTTTTTTTTTACCTTTTCCCTTATAGTTTGAATGAAGAAAATGAATTCAAAAGACCTGGCATATACATGTTACCAATTTCTCAATCTGTCATATAAAGCATTTGGTATATGTTGAAGTAGATTAATAAATAGCTTCTTTTTGAGAAAGAAAGGCTTTAATTTATGCACTTCAAGGTTTTTTCTAATGATTACTTTAAACCCACTTTGTTAAAGAAATATTGGAAACTATGGGCTCATCAATCAATTGAGGATGTTCTCTTGTTCCAAATCGATGGTTATATGTTACGGCAACTTAGTAGAACTTATATAACATTGATCCCGAAAAACTAGCCACAAAAGTTTCTTAATGATTTTTTGCCAATTAGCTTGTGCAACACCATATATAAAAACAATTCAAAAGTTACATTAATCGCTTGAAGCCACTCATGCTATCATTGGTATCTAAACTTCACAATGCATTTGTGTCGAAGAGTTCTATTTAAGATAGTATTATCATTGCTCAGGAACTCTTTAAAACTCTCAAAAGTACTAGCAAAAAAATTGGACCCTGTGGTTTCAAACCTACCCTTAAGTTAAATATGATAAACTACATTAAAGCTTTATTGAGAAAGTCTTGAGATCTTTGAATTTCTAGATAAGTAAGTTCACCTCATTATGCAATGTCTTTATGATCAACAGATGCACAAAAGATTGGTTTTCTCCGTTAGTGGGTATATGGCAAGGTGATCCTTTGTCACTATACCTTTTAATCTTATGTGCAAAAGCATTTTCTAGTTATATAAGACATTTGAAAGACATGGGTTTTATTCTTGTTATTAAAGCTAGTAACCCGGGCTAACATTAATCATTTATTCTTTGTTGATGACTATTTAAGTTTTTTCCTATCCTATATAGACTTGGTCCAAACTTTAAAGCACATATTGCAACTTTATCATAGGGCTTCTGGCTAAGAGGTCAATTTTTTTAGTAATAAAATAAGTTTTTGCCCTAGTATCACACATTGCTTTACTCACATGTTCACACAAATACTTTCATTCCAAGTTATCCCAGGGCTTACAAAATATTTACGCTTTTTTTCGATCAACACATCACTAAAACAACTTTATATATTTTTCTGGTAGAAAAAGTCAAGTCTCTACTAAGCTCTTAACAATGAAAAATGCTTAAAAATGTTCAAAGGTTAAACCTTATATAGTCATCTTTATCTTCTCTCCTAATGTACAATATGTCTCTCTTCAAGATCCCAGTTACCACGATCAATTTTTTTATTCTTTTTATTGTGGTCCAACTGTAACTAGAAAGGGGTATTCACCTTAAGAAAATATTCTAACTTATGTTACCAAAAAGGGACGGGATGTTTTGTGCATGTATGATTTGAGCTATTTAACCAAGCCTTTTAGCTGAAACATTTTGGGGAATAATGACATGTGATGGTTCTTCTCTAGTAAGATGAATTATTTCCACCAAATATGAAAAATCTGAATCTTTATGAGTTGCATCTTATCCTACTAGCCCTACATCTATATGGAGAAGCCTTCTTAATGGTAAAGAATTACTAACTCCTCATTTTAACTAGTTGATAAGCAATTTTAAGCCTATTAACATATTGAAAAATCATTGGATCCCTATTTATCCTCCAAACGTTGTCTGACAATGATGTCAACAACATACTAGATTTCTAATAAAGTGGTGAAGGGCTTGCTAATTTTGACCTGATTAGATTTGAGATGGAATAGCTCACTTATTCAGGCTTGTTTTTCATATTAGATTACAAATGCAATTCTTCACATCCCTATCTTAGAGAGTGACTGGGGAGTTAACCAACCAATTTGGACTGTGGCTCCAACAAGTTGTTTTAATACTAAACACAATTATGCTATTTCACTTCCGCAAAAATACTCTATTACTAGTCCTAACCAAAGATTAATAATATTGCACAAATGTTTAAGGAAGCTATGGGTCTCAGATTTGCCTGCTAATTTTAAATTTCTTTTATGGAAGTGTCAGCAGAATGCTCTACTGATAGCAATTAATTTGGCAAAGAAAGGTGGTTTTATTGATCCAGTGTATAAACAGTGCAACATTGATGAAGAAAATCAAGCACATCTTTTCCCCTCCTTCCTAGTGCCAAAGCAAGAATGCAACATTATATATTCCTCATCTAAACAATGATGATAATCTTTTAGATTGGCTAGTAACTATTCCAAGAAATGAGCAAAGTTAGGAGCTGACATCATGGACATGTTGGCCATTACTTTATGGAGTATTTAGATTTTTTTCAATGGGTTCATTTACAAGGGTACTTCCTTCAACCACGAGAGCATCATGTGTTAAAGCTAAGAATTACTCCACTAAACCAAATCAGCTTACATCCACTATAAGGAAGTTTATTTTTTTATCCATAATCCATCTCCTATTGTATGCAATTCATGGAGTGCTTCCATGCCTCTATCGATGCCAATAGTGTTTCTCGTGGATGGCACATAAGAAATAGATTTAAATAAATGGTAAAGTCCATTGAGGGTACCTTAACTTATTTTTATGTCCTAAATGGGTACCAAAACATTAGTTTTTCTCATATCAAATTACCTACACCCATAATATGTGTCTCAATTTGGTGCTTTTCATTGATTTAGTCATTAACACGAACAAAAAATCAGTGAAATGGCCATTTTTCTCTACATACGAGGGCCCATAATGCCAAAGTGGAACATATCTAAATGGGAAAAGAATAAAAGAACATTTAATGCAGCAAACCGCCTACTCTGACTTAATGTCTCATTCTTTGTAACTTCCAATTCTATTAGATTAAAACCCTAAACTCTCAATGACATGGCCCCTCATAAACCTACCTAGGAAGCCTATGGAAGCATATCTTACACTAGTCACAATTGGTTAATTGATTACATGTACACTAGTTAAAACCTTTATGCTTCTAGTTAATTAATACTATTATGCAGTCATGCATGAGTATGTGCTTTGACTTTGATGATTAAACAAGTAATAAAAACCTAAAACATTGCCATGGCATTTCATTAAAATCCAACATCAAAATTATCAAAGCATACAAAGCATTTATGTGGTTAACCACACATAATCAACCATGTGTGAACATCCAAGCAAAAGTAGACTATGTTCACACCCAAGAGTGACTCTAGGGTACATTACTCATATATGAATATCATAGGCAAACTAGTGTATGAAAAGGAATATCTTTAGTTGTCCCTAAACTTTGCCCATGTTACTTAATCGTCCCCAAACTATCATGTGTTGCACCACTCATCTTAAAATTATTTAATTATTACTATTTTGTCCTGCCATCAACTAAACAGTTAAATATGGACGGAAAAATTGTGCCACATCAGTAGCCATGTCATTTTTCCATTCCAAATTAGTGGCCATGTCATTTTTCCATTCATATTTAACAATTTAGTTAATAGAAGAACAAAACAGCAACAATTAAATAGTTTCAGGCTGACTGGTGCAACACATGATAGTTTAGGGATGATTAAGCAACATGGGCATAGTTTAGGGATAACTGAAAATATTTACCCGTATGAAAACTATACATCGAACCATACAACTATGATTCATAACTAAGCTCCCACCTTAGAGCAACTCCTGGTGGCAAGCTCTGAAGCCCTTCCTTGTATATCACTAGCCTCTGTTGGCCAAAAAGACAATTATAGTTAGCACCATAACCTAACCAACATGCAAACCACAAAACTAGAATCACAAGGATTCAAATAAACACAATACCTGCTTGTGAGTCTAGCTCAACACCCCTAAATGGTTGTTAGCTCAACAAAACCAAAATCTACACAACAAATACTAAAAGAATGAGAATCAAAGACTCTCAATAAAGGATCCTTCAACCTGCAAGAAAAATTCTAAGAACGCACATATACATATAATATATGAAATCTAGTGTGCATGCTTCCAGTTTAAAGGCTAACATATGTTAATATATTCGAGTCCCATGGGACCCCTCCTATTTCTAAACCTCTCACAGGTGTCACTCTATGCCTAGCGAGTTCTGGCCCCTAACTTGCTCCTAGTAAGCTTTAGCTTACCAACGTAGTAACTTTAACCTTTCTTTGGTTGTTGTGCAAGTGATCATGGTGGATGCACCTTGCTTGAGTTCTACGTAACTCACTAGGTGTACGAAGCTTCCACATGGTGCATCAAGTCCTTAGACTTGACTAGGTTACTTGTGTACTAAGGTTCCACCTCAAAACCATACCAAAAGTGCACTAGGTTCTCACTTGCACCTCAAGTAACCTTGCCTTGGCTACAAGTGCACTAAACCTTCACCCAAGGCACATACCTATCTACCATTACTTGGTTCACCCTAGTGGAGTAAAAATTGCCTTGGATGTACTCATATTCACTAGGTTCCACGAAACCCACTTGAGTGTACTAAGGTTTTATATTAGCGCCTTGAGTCTGAAGGCTTAACTAGGCCACTAATAGTCACTAAACCTTTCACTCACTTCCTAGCACTTAATGTAGTTAAACATTTAACCAACACCAAAACCCGACTCACAACTCAAGCTTTGATACCATTCTTAGCACATTGTGAGATTCTCAAGTGCATTAAGGTAATTTTTACCACTTTTTACCTTAAAGTCTTCCAAGGTACCACCTTAGTTCCCAAGGAAGCCTCCTAATTGACTTAAGAAAACTTTATTCAATTTAGGTATCAAAGTTGCATCCTCAGAACCCAATGTCGCATCTCTACCTGGAGCTCACAAAGGGGTTAATGTTGAGAAGCCCAAAGCTGAGTCCTCAAGGGTTGAAGATGCACTTTTGAGGTCTTAGTGAGCTTAATGCTACGTCCTTGGAAACCAAGGACGCGTCCTTTCCTAAGCCCTAAAAAATTTGTAAGTTTCTGAGAGCCCAAAGCTGCATCCTCAGAACCCAATGTCGCGTCTTTGCCTGGAGCTCACAAAAGGTTTGGTGTTGAAAAGCCCAAAGCTGAGTCCTCAAGGGTTGAAGATGCACTTTTGAGGTCTCAGTGAGCTTAATGTTGCATCCTTGGAAACCAGGGATGCGTCCTTACCTAGGCCTTTAGAAATTTGCAAGTTTCTGAAAGCCCAAAGCTATGTCTTTAGAGTCCAAAGACATGTCATTGGCTGTGTCGAACATGGTGTTAGTTTTGAGTGCTTTAGCTTGTGTTCAAGGCCACCATGCTCTTTGGCCATACTAGGGACTTTGCCCCATGACCCAAACCTACATGTACATACTCCCTAGGCTATAATGTGCCATTGGAACCAAGTCTTTGGTGTCCATAAGCAACACACAAGCTAATCAAACCTCACTAGCCCACCATGGGTAATACCATCCACCAACAATGCCATTCATAAAATCACATGGATTCTACCACAAGCAACCTATGAATGACATCAAATAAACATGATTCATAAATCTCTTACCTCAATTTCACAAGAATTAGCAAGCATCAAGCCTCAGAAGCCAAAAATTCCATGCTCAAGGCTCCACTTAAGGTTTTCCTAGGTTCCAAAGCAAGTACAAGGCATATGGCACTAAATTAAAGCAATCCAAGGAAAACCCAAGCTTCAATTAACTCAAGAAACATGTGAAATCAAGCGTCACAGCCACACCTCATGCACAAAACCAAGCCCATGGTGAAAGATGCCCATACAAGCTTCAAAGGATGGAAAATAAAAGCAAAGCAAGCTTTCCTTCACTTAGGTACCATCAAAACCTTCCAATTTCCTCATAAAACCATGATTTTTTCAAGATTTAAGCAAGAGATCGAAAGGGCAAGACAGAGTTACGAAATTGAGTTGGGAGGATGAGGGAATAATGGCAAACAAGCCCTCCCACAAGTCTTTTAAGCCAACAAAGCCCTTCCCCCTCAAACTTTTTTAAAAGTCACAAATTTATCCCTTCCCCAAATAATAACTAGGTAAATAAAAACTTAGGAAAACCTTGCTAACTTGGGCTTTAGGTTTTCAAAACATCATTTCTACTCTTGGGATGTGTCCCGACCCTCTGAGGTGCAAAATGACCATTTTGCCCCCAGGC